>OY292525.1:12781861-13064991 GCA_958496365.1 Subacronicta megacephala
GCCGAATTTCATCGACTTCATTGTAATAAATTATAATTTTATAGCACTTGATATGAGTAGAAAAATGATTGGTTACATCGGTTACATAGTGTATTTTGTTACGTCCATGTAGATGATGTAATGTTATATGTATAGCTGCAGCAGCGGCAGCGGGGGCAGGAGTGGGGGCGGGGTCCGGGGGCGGAGCCGGCGCTGGCCCCGCCCCGCCCGAGCCCGCCCCGCGCCGGGAGCGCCCCGCCCGCGCCAGGACCCCCGCTAAGGAGCCCGGACGACAGGTTATACCACATACTCATATTTATAAATACACTTATTTTCCGCATGCCTTACGAACTTTCATCTCCCCTATTTCTAACACAAGTCGAAATTCAAAAACCTTAGAACTAATAGAATTGACTGCCTAAATACCAAGTTTCACGGTTTTATCTTCGACAATGATGAAGTTCTATATAAAAGCCTCGCCTCGTATCCAGATCGAATAATCTTTAAATAGTATGAAGCAAAATCGCTGTCTGCCTTTAAACCACGCAACGGATTTTGACCGCGGCGGGCGGAATTAGATTTTATTATTGTGTATGTAAACGTACAGGGCGGCAACCGGAGCCGCATGCGCCGCGCCGCGCCGGCCTCGTTCCGCCTGCTGGGCGCCGACAACGTTCGCCTGGAGCCCACGGCCTGCTCCTCATACATCGATGAAACACAGGCATGTATACATTGTATAGGATAACTTTGCAAACGACCAGCCTAGCCTTGCTACCTGATGGTAAGTAGTCATCGCCTCCGCAAAGGAGTTGCGTTGCCGAGCCAATTTAAGTTGAAGGAGAGGGAAGGGAGAAGAGGAGAAGGAAGGGGACTGAGGGAGGAATTGGGCCTCCGACGCTTCACACTCTCCGCTCAGAGCGCAACGTATGCATATTACGACTTGACGTCGATATTCTGTGGGTATTGCCACAGTTTATTGTGGCGTTCGGACTCACAACCGGGGAAGTACTCTGTCGTCGTAACGAAAAAGGGCACAACAATTTTTTTTTTATTTAGTTATATACATATTTGGAATCAGCATTACAAGTCCAATCTGCCTATATTTTTTGTAAAAAAAAATGAAAAATGTTAGTCGTGCCCTTTTTCGTTACGACGGCAGTTAACTATCCTCCCATAGAATCCATTCAGTCTGTCATGTACAGTTTGTTCGAAATAAGTAAGCCGATCGGAAGTTAGCCGTTTTCTGGGGCCGCGCAGTTACAGTCGCGTAATAAAGTGTTAGCGTTCGGAAACGTATTCAAATAATTTCGAAAATAAGATATTTTTTTTTCATCATTACGTGTAATATTGCTGGATAGCCTTATTTATAAAATCCATACTTGAATTTTCACAAAATCATTAAATTGTAATTTAAATTTTAAATAGTCCACAGATTTGCAAAACAGTGTTGCGTTTAGGCATTTTTCAGCAAAAAGAAACAAGGTCAAACCAAAATAATACATTAGCAATGAGAAATAACAAAAATAATATCCAAGAACTAAACAACAATAACGTCAAAATAAAAACAACGCGTAGCACTTTTGGCACTGACTGTGTACTTGCACTGGGGGAGCGAGACAGAATTATGCATCAAACACAAGGATTGAGTGAAACAGCGAAGACGCGCTGACCTCGCCCCTCGCGCCATTACCACGCATGCGCACTACTGATTTTGACGTAAAAATATTACTGCGCAGCGACTTGCAGACTACTTCCGATCGGCTTACTTATTTCGAACAAACTGTACACATGTCAGCAGGCATATATTGTCACGCCGGTCTCCCATGGGGGTAGGAAGGGACAATAGATTTAGACTATAGAATGTGGTGACAGTACAGCTTATATAAGTGTGTGTGTGTGTGTACAGAGTGCGGCGGGAAGCAACTGGGAGTGTGCGTGGCGCGACCAGCCACGACGAGCCGCCAGCGCTAAGGTACCACACACTATTACATTCTTCTTCTTGTTTTTATATATAAATAGCAAAATTATTAAGGACATAATCACGAACCAGACGTTTAACATTTACAACTCCAGTTGTCTTTACATGGAGTTTTTATATGAAAAATGACCACCGCAAACAATTTCAGACTCGCACAGTTGTCTCCAAAGCTGACTTTGTATTGTATAGCTTTTTCGTATAATCAGGACAGCTTATACTGTTGGCATACTATCATAATTACAATATATTGTGATTTATCAGTGTATATTTAAGTTACAATATAATGGTATAACTTCGGACGATATAACCATGCTGTATTTTTGCCCGAGTTCAACTGTCTTATTAATAGAAATATAAAATGTCTAATATCCTATAAGCCTCTATAGAACTAGGTATAATGTGCTTTGTCTTGTTTGTGATAGAGGAAAGAAGATAAAACACGTTATATATAGCTATAGAAAATGTATTGGATGTTTTAAAACGGCTAGTCTTTAATAGTAGATTATTAACCAAGGGGATAAAGCAGTGTCTTCTGTTGCGGGTGACGATTTAAATCGCGAGCGTAACGAAGGACTCGAGGTTTACTCCTGAGTGTAGCGAGGGATTTAAGTTCACCCAAGACTAAGACACCTTTATCACCGAGGAAAATACTCGACTTTTCGTACCATTTGCGAAAAAATTAACACAATAATAATATGAGATGTCTTTATTAAAAATAATGACAATTAAAAGTAAAAGTTAACATTCGAAACATTGGTCCAATTATTGATAGAGAGTTACATTTTTGTTTGGTACATTTATTGTTGATGAGTTGATTTGAGTATTTTTGTCGGAAAAACAAAGGCATCAAGCTCATACGGCCTCGTCGGTTTTCGTAATTTTATTTAACAATCATAACTGCATAATAAATGCGTATTTCTTTTTCAAAAATATCTATAATGCTTTATATACAAACTCAATGGTGTAAACACAGATGTACTTTAGTATAAATTTCGGTAAGTATTCCAAATTTAAATCACTTTCTCCCCCTAGTATAGAGGATGAATGAAATTCAGTACAATTTTCTTTCCCTGTTTTTAACAGATTAAAAATGACTGTTGTTATGTTCGCTTTTTGTGGCATAGAATGTCACTTTTTTGAGCAAGTGGTGCGAAAACAATATTTTGAGTGTTGTCGCTGAATGCACAATACGTCAATATTATTTGGTGCTAGGTATCGAGTGCACGCGGGGGCAGTGTGTGCGGGGGCGGGGGGCGCAGCGCGGAGTCGTCCCTGGAGGAGTTGCGGCTGGCCCCCGGTGGGCTGGCCCCCGGCGGGCTGCCCCCCAGCGGGCTGCCCCCCGGCGGGCTGCCCCCCAGTGGGCTGGACCTGTCGCTGCCGGACTGTAAGATCATCGCCAACAGGAACGCCAGGCAAGACAGACACTTCCAAAGGTACCCCTCACACACTCACTTACATACACACCGCTTATGCATTCATTTATTCGTTCTTTCCCTTTTCTGGAATTTTGTTAACGTATACTTGACTTTTGATTAAAATAATACACAAAGCAAGTTTATATGTGACCAAAAATAATTAAAATCGTTAACAAAAAATTCATATTATTAGTACATAAATTGCAATTATCAAGAAAATGTAACTTGGCCCTGTTTGAAATACTATTAAAAGGAAAGTAACTCATTTCAATGTTAAAATGTTAACATAGTTCTGAAGATATGATTAGGGAAATTTGGTTATTGTTATAATTCATGCCTTTTATTAATTAGTGATCATCTAACATATTTTTCTTTTTAATTATGATGTGTTATTAGCTTTCTGTGCGAAATTTAATACTGGCATACTTCATTTTCATCTAACCAAATATTATATTATTATTATGTTACATCGTGTTACATCGTGATTTAGACCTATACTCCATTTGGTTAGGTACTTAACTAAAGGTAAACAAATCATAAAAAAGGTTCTTTTATAGGGCCATTTTTCATCTTGAAACAAAACGTAACCAAAATAAATTATTTAATCATTCAAAATAATTTTCCTTATCTATACTAGCATAATTAACTACTTTGTTTAATATTAAATGGTAATTATTAATTCTTAAGCTTGCGACCAATAAATAAATCAAATCTGATAATTATGTCATAAAGTATTGCAATGTGCCTACTAGAACGAATCTAAAAAGACAGGAAATCAAAACATTTTTCTACATAATAGACTTTTGATAACTCGAAAAAATTCAGAAGTAGTAGCGCGAGGAAGCGCGGCAAAATAATTAACCGTTATTATACTTAGTCGGGTAACCAGACGTCATTCGTAACAGTTTGTACTTTCGTTCGTTTTTGTGTTTCTTTTGCCGTAAATTGTATTAATAGTTATTGTTTTGTTTGTTCGTTGTTTTTATTGATTGTTAGTTGTGTTGTTATTAATTTCACTCCCAATTCATAAGACACCATTGTAATAAAGGTTGAAGAGCCCTGAACGCCGCCATTTTTATTGTTTACCTTTAGTTAAGTACCTAACCAAATGGAGTATAAGTATTTATTTTAAAATAATCCTACCAAGTAATTGCCTCATTAGTCTATTGGTTGTAAGCACGACTGCTACACTAGAGGTCCAGGGTTCGATTACCAAGTGGAACAGTGTTATTGAGTTATTCCATGGAATTCTCAGTTCAAAGTTTGGATTTGTGCTTGGTTAATGGCAATAAACTGGGCCTCTATTACTTATTGTAATTGTATCTTACGACCTACACCTCTACCTAACCCTTCAGGAAATAGACGCGTCATGGTATATTTGTTATGTGCTCTTAACAGGTACTACGTCAACGAAATGACACCAAAAGACTTGTCAAAACTTAGCAAGGAGATACGTCACGAACGAGAAAGCTACCGTGAGCTAACTGGACGATACATAGAAAAGTCCGAAGCAATACCTCTCAAAGAAACACACTACTCCGACCTATCAAACAAAGAATCTATCCTCAAAAAAGAACCGAGAAAGGACTCTAAGGCCAAAGAAATAAAGACCAAAATTAAACGATCAGATTCTGGCCGGAGTGAACTAAAAGTGAATGTCAGTGTAGGAAGTAAAGTGTTGATTATAGAGCCGTTGGGCGTGTATGACTGTATTAATTTGGGGAGGAGGATAGATGTACAGTGGCCCTCCGAGTTCGAGAGGGAGAGGGGCGGGAGGAACTTCTGGGGAAGTTGGGTGCCACTAGCGGGGATGGATGGGCTGGTAAGTTATAGTTTATTTAACTTATTTATGCTATTATTTAAAGGATTTTTTTTTTCATTGAAGCATGAAGCACATGATTTACCGATTCCGACAGAATCGGTAAATCATGTGCATATTAATGATCATTAGCTTAAACGGGGAAGAAAAACATAGCAAGGAAGCCTGCATGCGTATATAAAAAGCTTCCAGTTAGAAGCATTTATATATTGTCAGGAGTATAACCTTGTTGCTAATATCGACTGCTTCATTAATGTAGTGATTTAAGCGCGACTGTTATGCTAGAAGCATTGGGTTAAATTTCCTATAGGCCGACCGTTTAACTCGCGTATCGCCTGCGCGGTAAGAAGGGAGTACTACTACTAGTAGGGATACTTAAAAAAGATACTTATTATTTTATTCTTTACCAACAATGTCTATCTCGAGATAAATCTTTGGATTTTTGACTCCGTGTGTAGCGTTACCCGCCCCCGCTCCCTTCTTACCGCAAAGGCGATACGCGAGTTAAACGGTCGGCCTATAAGTCAGGCAGTGTTACTGGAGCTTTCTATGAAATTCTCAGTCAATTTGTGTCCAGTTATTGGCGATAGGCTCATTATTAAATGGGACACAAACATACAGGCGAACTATGGCTGTACATTAGTACACCGCTTCCTAACCCTTCGGGGAATGCAGGCGTAGTTTTATGTTGGGCAAATCTAACCTTTTAAAAAACCTTATAACATTTTTCTTATCCCAGGTGGTGCACAAATGGACGCCAAACCACAGAGACCCCAAGCTCCGTTCACATGTCGATAAGAGTATACTACTAATACACATAGACGATAAATTCGTGCCCATTGCCGAAAACTGCGTACAAGACCTCGGCGATGAAGTTTGAACTTTAATGCCATGAGTATAAGGTAGAAAACTGCATGAAAATCCTTGGATACATTATTCACTTACATTTTACATTCTAATTCTATAAGCTAAGTCATAGCGAAGAAGTCTGAACCTTATATCTATTGGAATAAGGTTAATAATAGGTAAAGGTAAAATGCTATCTTAAAAAACATTGGTGAAAGAACACTATTCTAAGTTCTGGTTATATAAAAGATGGTTAAAGAAGAACCTAGGTTTAAAAATATTCTTGAGTTTAGCTTAGACAGTGTTTTGCAAGCAGGAGTACATCTAAGGCGAAAACTCTGAAGTTATCTGGACTACGAATTATGAACTAAACAGCGATGGCGACAAGGTTGAAAATTGTGTGTGTGATCTCGATATGAGATATGCAAGAGTCGTAGCAATTGGCGGTCTATAGTTTCTGCCTACCCTTGTGGGAAAAGGCGTGAGTGTATGTATGTATGATCTCTGTATTGACTTATAATCCTAATTAGTATGAAAATAAGATCGATTATTAATATCTTATGAAACTTTTTTTTTTCAAAGCAATTCATACAGTTTTTGTGTGTACTTGGAGAGTAATTAATGAATGAAATAAAAAACTACGTGATAAAATATCTTATGAAGTCTTCGGATGGTAAAATATGGTTTAAATACTAAAGCAATACTAACCGTTTAATTTAAAAAAATATATAAAGTCCGTAATTTCCGATGCAATAACATCAGAACGGACCTTCTGTTCTGAACGCCCTTTTTGATCCCACTGGTTAAATTAGACTGTAATGAATTCATTTCACTGTGAAACGACAGCGGCCTGTTCCTATTTAAGCTGATAAAGATCAACTTTCATTTGAGATGTTATGAAAAATTCAACAAAAAAATCACAACCTTAAATTAGCTGAATGTAACTATTTGATCGATAACATAGGCCTTAGCAAATTTCAATACATTAATCAGAATTCGCAAGTTCAAGTTAAAATATGTTCAATAAGCTTTTACAAGCATTTATGACGCGTTATGACTCTAGTTGCTTGATTCCAAAAAGTTAAACCTACTGAAAGAAACTCAGAAGCTTTTTAAATAAAAGTTCAAAAATGTACATGCTATAACTATTGATTTTTTAAATTCGAGTTATGGAATGACAATTTTGAAAGAGTAATCATAAACTATAATGCGAATAAAATTATGAAAAACAGGCAAATACAGATCTTATGATATAATATACGGATAAGTTTAAATGTAACAAACATCTCACCATTCAAGTATAACGTTATTTCAACCTTATTTCTTTCATCATAAGGTTCAAATTCATAAAAAAGCCACACGATTTAAACATCATTCGATTTTACGCTGAATCTTGATAAAAATAAGGTTGAAAATAAGTAAACAGTCTGTTTCAATAGGCTTTATTTAATACGACAAAGTTGTCCATGAATGACTTAATGTGAATATAATTATGAAGCTAAGTTAAATCGTCTACCATACATTTAAGGCCATATTTTAGAATAGTGTTGAAGCAGTGTTCTTTAGAAAAAAAAGGATAAACTAGTTTAAAAATTACCTGTGAAAATAATGAATCAACCTATGCCAGATAAGGCACACAAATGGCCGCGTGCCATTGTTGGCAAGTGACAAAATATTTAGCTACTGCTCCAACCCTGTTCTATAATAAGGATTTTAGACTTTAATGTATTAAAAATAACTTTTATTTTTGCGGTATGCCGTTAAGTTTCGTTTTAAAGTAACTGTAATATATTCCTAAACGTATTATTATTAGTTTGCTTTCAGTTGGTACTCGTTGTATATACAGGTTGGGTGTATGACTACTTCGACTTCGAAATTAACATCGTCTTAGATTCTAATAGCTGGAGAAAAAAAGAAGTTGAATGTCACTAGCGACAAAACACAAGCTTTGTTATGTGTGGGTAGCATTACATTGTAAATACTTGTAAATAATGTAAAAAAAAAGAAAAATGTATATTCGTCTCTTTAATATATAAATAAAAACATCTTATTACAGTACATAAGTAGAAACCTTTTTTATTTTTGTTATATTATTGTCATCTAAATTTGTTTTGTAAAAAAATATTACATTTCCTCCAAATACCTTTTAGTTTGACACCAAATGAACGTGTATTGATCTTATTTATAAATTATATTTATGTAAGTAGCTATATCACCATACTTGCACTTCACAAAGTCACAAATACTTGGTTTATTTATCCAATTGAAAATGAACTCTGTGCATGTTCACGAAAGTTTATTTTGCATTGGTCAAGTAAAGCTAATTATTTGTACAAGTCTTGTAAAATGCTAGAATTAATGGTAATGTCAAATATTCTGAAGGAAAACCATCTTATTTTGCAGATTTGAAAGCGGTCCTCTGCTTATAGCAGTTCAGTGTTCTACTAAATAATAAACATGTTAAATACTACAACAAATCATAACGAATCAAATAAACATTAAAATAGATTTTTACATCATAAAAACTAATCGTGTACTTAGTCTCTCTTTCTCGGACTGAAAAGGATTACGCTTTATTTCAGTAATATTTGACGTTGCCAAATATACAGTATGTAAGAGAAACACTGTTGGTATATCCCAGGTAAACACAGCTACTCATCAAGCTATAGAAATCCAGTATCAACTGACCTGACATTCTAAACGTTTCTGCACAATTCGAGGCCAGCCTATATACTGGCTTTGTATACCTTGATGTGTAACTGTGTGTACAAGGACCAACAGTTTTTTTTTAATATTGTATAATACGCACAGTATATCTCTGTTCAATGTTGTTATGTATATTATAGTGCATTTTGTATATCACTAGATGTATTATTTACCTAAATAATGGATAAATTATAATGATAACGTTGTGTTTTGCAAATTTAAAGGGGAGTGAAATTATCAATGTTAATGTTCAATACGCAAAATATTGTACGTTGAATTTGATTCATAACAAATTAATTATATTGGGATATAACTCTGTGATGCATAGTTTGAATTATTAAAAGTAAATTGATAGAAATCGTTTTGTTTTTTGGTCACATTAATAAAGTGAAGTGCTAATTTTGCAATTGTAACAGATAAATAATTTTAATTTGAATAATCTAGATAGCAAATCAATCTAGGTAGAAGTAAAAATGACAAAATCTTCCATTAATAGTCAGCCTTTAGATTAAAGTATTAAAAATCCTAACAGATTTTAAACACTAAGCACATTAACTGACCAATCCGTAATATTAATCCTTCAAAGTTAAAAAATAACAAGATCCCATATAAATTACAAAACGATACATTATTTGACTAATAATCACATATGTATAATGTGTCCCAATCATTTCACGTAATCCCCGAAGCGTTGAGATAATTTAAAAGATTATAATTCATTCGTTCACTTTAACTCATCACCGATTTTTTATGATCTGCTAATATTTTCTAAACGTATGAATTATAAGTTTCTAGTATATATAAAAATTCAAATATAAACATCAAAGTTCCAAATTGATTGATTTGTTAATTTTTAAGTGAGAACCAGAACAGAGGTCATTACATAATAATATATATCCGTAGGGTTCCTTTTAAGAGATCCGGAGCTTCAAAAAGCTTTTTTAAGTTTATAAGGAATGTTGGCAGATGATAACAAATCATAGTGAATACTCTTTTGCACTCTGCACTTTGACAATTTGTGTCCCTTGTGGTATTTGTTCGCGTTATTTAACATGGATAATGTATTAAAACTCTAACTAACAAAATATGTACCTAAATGTAAAAATATGTCTTACTTGGTGAAATATAAAATAAAATCGATCTCAAAGATTGCTACATGTCTAACGCCCATTTTATCCTAAGGTATCATAACTGTAATATACCATAAACAACAGAAATACTCACTGATACCAAAGTAATATGACAAAATCTTAGAAGAATATATATTTCTCCACTCCAATACTTAATCCATTGACACGTACATATTTCCGGTTATCGGTTACTTCCGAGCTCAAAAAAAGTTTTTAATCAAACTTTTTTAATTTTAATCAGAGTTCTCTCTGAGGCTCTTTATGTGTTCGCAATTTGAATTAATTTGATATCTAATATTTTTTTATTAAACGCGAACAAACCACTACTAATATATTATGAGTATATATTATATTCTCAAGTTGCCTTAATATATTTTAGACTGATTTTTTATAATCGTGGTGTGTGTCAAGCCGATGTTATAGGTGTTAAGGTGTAATACTGCGCTCGGTTTAATCATTTTAATGTTAAGATGGCAATGTACTAATGGGCAATGTGTTTTGGGCGGTTTACTGAAATACGTTTGATGTATAAGCGGATATTTGTCGTTTTAAAATATAATGGATTTAAATGAAAAATAAATCGATTCTCTAAATCTAAATTATTCAAAAAGGAGGTTATCAGACGAACTTTTATGGATTCGATTTCTGTTTTAAATTATCAAACATTGTAGAAAAACTTTTCTGACTTAATTGATAGTTTCATGCGTACATAAACACGACAAATATCTGTAAAAAATCCGAATTTATATTTATTCCTTTGCAAACAACGTAGCTTTGCGTTGGAGCTTGATGTATTATGTGTGTTAGTCTAATTTGAACTCTATTGCAATGTAAAAGTAGTATATAAATGTTTAGGAAGGCACAATCCGTCCACATTAATGTTTTCTGCATATGCAACCATTTTTTTAAATTATTCGTTTAGACCTTTATTGATATCGATGAACTAATACACATATGTATTTTAATTTTCCATTTTCTTAATCGACATACGAAATCGTTTGTAAAATTAAAACAATATAATGCTTTTTAAAGGTATCCCAAATACATCACACAAAATATCTCTATACCAACCGAATAGCATAATATTTCTCTACCAATGAAGTCGCTTGGTATCATGACTGCTATTTTACTGGCCAAATTGGATCCTTAATTACCATAAAATACACGTTAATTTGTCATTAACTGGTCTTAATTTTCTGTTAAATACTGTTAATTTAATATTAGCCGTTTTAAATTATATTTGACGATGTTGTTGGATTTTTAAAAGATCTGCCTTGTTTGTCGATATCAGTGAAGGTCCTCAAACTTCGTTCTGACAGCATATGCAGACGAGACGTGGTTGCTTTGTGACGTACGTGTAAACCGCCGCCGCTCTGTTGATTTGTATCACATTATCAATATCGGAATTAATACTGAATTAAAATGGTACATGGATATAACTTGGATGTTTTATTTAAATTTTTACCTGTACCCGCACAATATTATTAAAAAATATATCACATGCTCAGATCAAATAAAAAGTTAAGATGGAACTTTGCGAACAAAGAAATGAGGCCGGCTAAAACTACGCCGAACGGTGTACAACACACAATTACACGCACATATGTATTAGTTAACTACGCCTTATCTCTTACAAGATAAGGCGTAGTTTCGGTATACGTGTGTGCGTGTAGCAAAGTTCCATCTTAACATCTTAACAGGTGAGCCTATGAAATTCCAGTTTAAACTGATTTCGTATTTTATATGCTTTCCATGCAATAAGAGGCCAGCGTAAATTGGATTTGTATAGCTCGACGTGGTTTCCAGTCCAAAGTGGTTTTAAATTATGTATTACCGGTCTCTGTATCATATGCAATCTGAAAATTAGAACAATTTCAAAATGATTGCGTTTATTTTAATGAAGATTCACATGTTGCGGTAAAAGTTATATTTTTTTGAGTCGATTTTTATGGTAGGCATTTTAACATTATTATTACAAAAAAATATGCTCGCCATAAATAAATAATTAATAACTTGATTCAGGGTGCTCGGATTTTCATATTTTAATGAGAATTGGAAAGTTTTTATGGGAGTATCTGTTTCTTTTTATAGGAAAATCAAAAATGGTACCTACTATTGATTTAAATATTTATCGTTAGGTACATCATTTGGGTCGCCAGTGAAATCCTGGCAAACTCGAAATTATTAAAATCCTAATGTTATAACATAACATAACATACCATCACGCCTGTATTCCCCGAAGGGTTAGGCAGAGGTGTACTTAATGTACACCCACAGTTCGCCAGTATGTTTGGGTCCCATGTAATAGGGGGCGAGCCTATTGCCATTCACCGGGCACAAATCCAGACTCCGAGCTGCTACTGAGAATTTCATAGAAAAACTC
This sequence comes from Subacronicta megacephala, assembly GCA_958496365.1. Classification (NCBI taxonomy): domain Eukaryota; kingdom Metazoa; phylum Arthropoda; class Insecta; order Lepidoptera; family Noctuidae; genus Subacronicta; species Subacronicta megacephala. The sequence goes on from OY292525.1 coordinate 12,794,118, forward strand.
AATAACACTTTGCTCGACCTGGGGATCGAACCCAAGACCTCTAGCGTAGCAATCGCGATTGGGACCACTAGACCAACGAGGCACTCTTAGTTCTAACGTTATGTCAACAATTAACAAGGTAACAGTATAAATTAAACAGGTAATTTTCCAAATGTCTCAATCCTAACCTTTACAGTAACTGCAAAAGAAAAATACAAAAATTGCTCAATCTAAATTACATTCAAATAAAATGTCTTTCGCTGAAATTGTAGATAATGATGCAAAATGCTATATTCATATGTCGATTATTATTTTAATGCAAGTTCAAAGGCTACCCATTAATAGCGGTTTTAATAAAATAATTATCTAAATGCTTGAATAAACTATTAGATTCATTTCTTACTTGCTGCAGTTAATATATAAGCGACATTTTGGCTCTGCCTCGACATTTAATGGAAGCCGCTAGTATTATTCATGTTTTTTTTTAAATTATTTGTACTTTTCCTGCAAATATGTCGTATTCAGATTTCCCATCAGATTACAAAAACACTTTTTCTCGCTACTTATCCCTGTTTAAATGTATCGGAATAGATTTCTTCGACGATTCAATTAGTTACTTTAGCAAGAACAACATTAAATTAATTGTATTTTGTTTAATTTTTTACCCGTTTGTGGCAGATCATTTCTCTATGATTTCTAACATAAGAGCTGACAATTTTCTGGAAAGCGTCCGCGTCGTACCTGTCTGTCTTATCTTATTTCTCAGTAAGTTAGTTTCACATAATTTTGAACATAAACAGAGGGTATGGCGATTGTTGAACAAGAATTTGGGAGAGGCATTTTTTTAACAATACCTAGGTACTCACTTCTATCACCACTGTCTCTTCGCTGCTCTTACTTCATTTTATATATTTAAACCCTCTGAGTGAGAAACATTGAGGAATCTTCATTAAAATCCGTCCGTACCTGCCTACTTTGTACCAGGTATCAAACATTTGTTATGGACAATATACCTACGTATAGGAGTTTTTGCCCAGAAAATTGCGCTGCATTCTGTCTCAAACATGGAACTAAAAGGGTGAAACGTGTTCACCTACCCACATTTTATGACTAGGCGAAGGTACTTTACCTTTTGTATAGTAAGTATCTAGGGAAAACCTTCATGGATCATCTGCCATTCGGGACGGCAGTAGGGTATATCGTACGTACCGTCTAAATCCAACAATTCCATTTCCATGTCTTATTTATAGGTAGTCACGGCCTCGGGATTGGAATGATATCTATAGGATTTGTAAGATTCACGACGACAGCCACAACTATTTGACTGGGTATACTTACCTTAATATGTTGTAATGTTTCAGATATTGTGAAAATGATGATTGCTATCATAAGAAAGTCTCAATTAAGGGCAATGTTTTTGGAGATCGGTGACCTGTGGCCGAGAGGATTGCACCCTGATGAACAGAAATCTGTGATACTGAAGGCTTGGCTACGTCGGATTAAAATTCCTCTTAACTGTAACTGCATTGAAACTTAACTATAAGTATATCTTTGGCAATTAACAAAATCAAAAAGAATACAGCAACGTGACGTCGCATAAATTACATATCTATTCATACCACCCATACAACATTATTTTGACACGATTTTGGTACCTAGCTACCATAATGTATCGTAACTAGTAACTAGAAAAAATGAGAACGTTTCGTAATCGCTGCAGCGTCTCATTATTTTCGAACCAAATTATATTGTTATTGTTACATTAGTTGAGAATCTACCCTCTCACTCGAATGAAAGAACTATGCCTACCCTCTTCTCTTGTGCATTTTATCAGGAAGATTAGTTCAATGATAGTGCCTGTCTGAAGTTAGCCTTTCATTGCTAACTTTGGAATTCTAGAGTGAGTGGGACATAGTGAAGGAATGTAGGAGAGTGAGTGAGATGGCACGCGACGCTCGCGCTCCCCTGACCGCGCATACGCCTAGCGTTTTCATTGTAAAATTCGCTACTGCGTAGACAATTGCGTACAAGGCACAGTTCTATTCCGCGTACTGTAAAGATGAGTTTTGATTCCTGCTTTATTAGTTTTTGATTATATTATTTTCTCCTTTCTCAGTGTATTACTACTATGCGTTGATAAACCTGATTCTGTTTGAAGTGTTACCATTCTTGATAACCGGCTTCAACATCTGCAACGGTGTTAGAATTTACTTATTCCCGTTTCAACCGACTGACTTTTGGGTTGTCGACTCTATATTTACGTATATGGTTACATACTTGTGGGAGCTTGGAGCGAGTAAGTAATTTTATCCAATTTTTATTAAGTAATTCGCATATTCATTTATACCGAAAGAAGTAAGACGCATATGAGTGAATCTTCTCTTGTATAGTAACTAAGTACCTTTATATTGTTTTCAGTTTAAGATCGTTGGAATAGGCGATTGTTAATAAAATCCATAGACTACTTTATTATATAAAATCCGTTAGACATAAAAGAATACTTCTATACAAAAAGAATACAAATATTTCGTACCTGCTGTAACATTAAGATAATTAAGTATTGTAGACACTCAGCTTGGTATTTCCTCGCCAATATTAAGTTCTATTTACATTATTTACTCTTCGCTTTTCTCCCTCCTAGCTATACCCTGCCAGCTTTGTCTTTTCATACCGTTTGACCTAACGATGGTGACTATGACTTCAAACGTGAGCGCCCTCTTGCGGCTCCTACAAGTGGACTTGAAGAACGCCATCAAAGTACAAGATGCAGCAGAAGAACAGCTGAGAAACAATAATTACGTATCAGATCCTGAAGGGTATGCGGAAGTTAAGAAAATTGTTATAATACATCAAAGACTTTTGAGGTAAGACGGTTTTATCGAGGAGGCTTTGGTCAATAATTTAGCAGAAGTTTATAAGAGTACCTTTGAACTTAGCTACTAATTGCTTTGATTATGTTTTCAGGATAGCTGACCAATTGAGTAAAATGTTTGGATTAGTAATATTCATTCATGTGGCATTTGCCGCTCTCGAGATTTGCTTTTTTGGATTCTTAACTGTGGTTAGTGATTTTCCATTGCTTGTACAAAAATTAAATATTATTATTTACTGTGTATATAACGCGCAGATCAAATCTGAGATAGGAACGTAACGTTGGTTGGAACCTTACCTACCTATACTAGGTACTTCAGATAATTATCTCAGATATTTTATGTACTGCGAGGAGTACCGTGCCCAGCAGTGGGACAATGTAATGGGTTGATGATGATGATATAGGTATACCTAAAGACATTTAGGTTCTAAATGGGTCTAGTAGCTATTATTATGCCCTGCATTAAACGACAAGCATAGACCTTGTGGAAGTCTATGGAGCAGGGTTTTGTTCGTCAACTCTTGTCTATGAACGTGTCTATTGTTTTTATTATGTTCACACATATTTTTTTTAGGTTTATGGCGGGCTTGCAGAAACGATTGCCAATTTCTTGTCGGTACTAAACGCGATGTTCACTATATTTCTCTTGTCACTCTCCGGACAATTTTTATCTGATACGGTAAGTTTCACATGCCACAAGATTGAACTGACGTTGACTGCTTCATTGGTGTAGTGGTCCTAAGCGCGACTGTTACGCTAGAGGTCCTGGGTTCGACCCCAGGCCGAGCATTGTTAATGGGTTTTTCTATGAAATTCTCAGTAGCAGCTCGGAGTCTGGATTTGTGCCCGGTCAATGGCAATAGGCTTGCCCCCTATTACATGGGACTTAAACATACCGGCGAAATGTGGGTGTACGTTAGTACCTACACCTCTGGCTAAACCTTCGGGGAATACAGGCGTGATGGTATGTTATGTTTGGTAGCCTCTCCATGCCTGCTATGCCATGATCCGTTTCTTATATTATGTAGGTAGATACCTAACGATTGACTGCAACTTTTCAGAGCACCGAAGTGGCTGATGGAGCATACGAGAGCTATTGGTACAAGAGCGACGCGAGAGTGAGAAAACTGATTCTGTATATAATAATCAGGTATTTATGAAATTTTGTTAGTTATGTATGAGTACGTAGATATTATCTACTTAGGTAATATATTAGTCTGCCTATCGCAGGTGATGATTCAATTTTGATATTTTATATTTCCGATTCGACTCGCCAATTTCAATATTAGAAATAGAAATAGCTATGCCTACAACAACCGACATAAGTATTAAAATAGGCAAAAGCGTCAGGGTTGGGCGCGAAATTTTTTTTGGCAAGAACGGCTATATCTCATAGTCATACTCTAGGTAAAAAACCAAGAAAAAATTGAATCTCGCGCCCAACTCCGTCGCTTAATTTTGTCTATCTACTTCATTTTTTAGAGCGCAGCGCCCAAGTTACTTGTCAGCACTTGGATTTTCTGAATTGACACTTCGATCTTTTTCCAAGGTAAGGAGACCTGAAAGTCGGTCACATTTCCTCGTCCCTTCCATTATCGCCTCCATAAAGATAAGAAATGAAATAAGTAGAGTCTCAGATCAATTATAAAATTAAGTTAGATGGAACTTTGCGAACAAAGAAGTGAGGCCGGCTAAAACTACGCCTTGCCGTGTACAAACACAATTATACGCACACACGTATACCTTATCTACGGAAACTACGCCTTATCTTGTCAGTCGAGCTATCGAAAGCTCGACTGACAAAATAAGGCGTAGTTTCCGTATACGTGTATTTGGGAACCTTATGCATTTTGGTTATGCCGTCACTATTGGCACAGTGGCCGAGGGTTGGACTTCTGCATCACAGAAAAAATATTTTTATGTAGGCACATAATATATACCTACTTATAAATATCAAGTAGTTTTACTAGCCTCGGTCTGAAGATTTGAATGTTTGTGTATGAAAATTATAGTTTCGGAAGCGATCGAGACGGTTTTTTTCTGAGCCAAATGGCGGCAAAGGCCAAGTAAAGTAATACAATATTATTTATTTAAGTACTTATTTTCAGATTATGAGCTCATCTTGGACCTACTTCTCATTGTTGATACAAGTGTATCAAGAAAATTAATTAGGTACATCTACCTTTTTAATTCATTATTGATATATCTATTTACATAAAAAGGATATCTTAATACTTACTTAGTTCTTAATTTTGAAAATTCTAGCACAATTTGTGTAAGATAGCACGTAGGCAAATAAACTACCTATATTTAAAACCGAATAAGTAATTTTGTTTTATTGTGGTAGGTAAATATCTAAGTACCATAATAAAAAGTACCTATATTTGACATTTTGAGGCAACTTGAAGGACGGACGGACGGACTCGGACTGCCTCGTTAGTCTAGTGGTCCCAATCGCGACTGCTACGCTAGAGGTCTTGGGTTCGATCCCCAGGTCGAGAGAAAGTTTTTCTCTGAAATTCTCAGTAGCAGCTCGGAGTCTGGATTTGTGCCCGGTGAATGGCAATAGGCTCGCCCCCTATTACATGGGACCTAAACATACCGGCGAACTGTGGGTGTACATTAAGTACACCTCTGCCTAACTCTTCGGGGAATACAGGCGTGATGGTATGAGGCAACTTGAAGTGCTGGCGACCGTACCTTAGGAACAGGGATATACAAAATACTTGAGACAATATTTAAAAATTCAAGAATATTCAAGAAAATATATTTGCTTCTATTAACACAAATCGTGTACATTGTATAATAGACTTAAATTAAAATCAATTCCATATAGCTATGAAAATAGGGCTGATCACAAATTTCCGATGCAAAGGTCATCTAGGTCTAAATTGGCCACTTTTCAAGAAAAAGTTTAAAATTATAATAATATAGCTACATCATCGTGCAATATACATATCTATATATGCCTGAGATTATAAAGGTAGGCTTTCGTACAGAGCAATACAAATATAAATAACCGTCTGTCTATGAATCATTCTAGGATTATTCAAAAGTGGTCATTTTTGTCCCCTGAATGGATTGTTGTTACTTTCGTGAATTTAACGGAAAATACTATATATTTTTCGACTATTAGTACATTTTTTTTAAATCACAAGAAAATAATTTATTAAATTAGAAAGCCTGCGCTTGACCACAACTTCCTTGATGTTAAGCAACGAAGTGGTCTACGATAGAGCGCGCGTACCTAGAAGATACCTATTGACTCTCGTCTTGCACCCAAATTGTAGGTCTCGGGGAAAAAGACCTGCTGTTCACTACAAAACCTGCGGCTTCCACGCCGTATCTGCATAGTTAGTCCACGTAAGCATCGGAAATTAGTCTCCAGCTGTTAGGTACACTATTGTTATTTAATAAACTTTAAAATTTTAAATATAGTAGGTAGGTAGGTATGTAAATTTACTTTTAATAACATTGGACGAGTTTGGGGTTTACTAGATATAGGACATTATAATATTATTTTCTTATAAACGCTTTAACCTGTCAAGCGGCATATTGTAGACACAATGCAAAATCTATTGTTATGTGCTTAAAAGAGGAACTGTACCGCTTGCCAGGTTATTAATATAGCTCTAATAAACTATACCTTAGCTTAATAACTACAAATTGATTATTAATTTGAAATTAAGTAATGGGGCAAATTGTCTACACTAAACTATTATCAAAATTGTAAAAGAAGATACACCGTCAACTGTTTGTATTCTTTGAAGTGATTGGTCGGTTTAGGTTGATTACGCTGACAGTCAGCGTTGAACTGTGAAAATAAAATGTGAAAAAATAAATCAATGTTTTCGAAGGGGGTCTGAAATATTTATATATTTATTTATTTTTTCAGCAATTCCTCAAATTTGGAACGAGCAGTAGTTCCATAGTAATTTTCTGATATGAATCATTAATACGATTCATCATTCAAAGTGGTCATTTTAGTCCCCCAACTGTTTAGATTTTAAAAGGTGTTTTTAGCCTTTCTGAACACCCAGACAGTTGAAATTTTCGGAGGTTCCTGTTTTTATAGATATTGCTATCTTAGAATGGTGGGGTGGGCAAGGTTCAAACTGCTTGCCAACGCTGAACACCCGATTGTAATGTATCCAATATTCTGCAATATCGCTCCACTATTTTTCTTTTCACGATGAAGCTTGGTCTATTTTTATTCGATTTATAATCATAAAAGATTTTTATTTACTTCTATTGAAGGTCGCCGAAAAGGCCCGATTCAAAGATATTTAAATAACTATATTAACTAATTATGGCTTGTAACGTTAAATACTGCAGTTTCGTCTTTCGTTATGCAAGTGCAGCTTATTTTACTCGAAAGGGCCGGTTTATCATTACAAGCCCATTTTCACGAAATTTTAGAACCTATTTGCAGATTGCTTATGCTATAAATGGACCCTACTATGGTCTGTTGATAACTATAAGGTATATCTAAGCTCATTTTAAGCCACCTACGTTATGCGTATACATTCACAAGCTCTGTGTGCGGACGAATTAAAGTAATGTTTATTATGATGGCTATCAAATAGTTTAATTTACAAGTGTAGAAGCAATAAAAATCTACTTTTACTAGAAGCTTAGAAACGGCGTGAACCAGTTACTGTTCTTTACTGTAAGTAGGTTTACATATATCTTTAGGTATATTTTAGTCACCTATGCTGTGTCCAAAAATAATCACAAAAGTAAAATTTAAGTATTTTACCGATAAGGGCACGGACATACCGGCAAACATTGCGACGCTACGCGATAACTAGATGATAGCCCATTCACAATGTAAACATTGCTTTATCGATAGCTCACCTACATAATTCTATGCCGGGTACTAAGGTATTAAAAATTCTAAATGGCCAAATATGGGACATAATAGAGCATCCAAAAATGGTCTAAGTACGTTTTAACGACTATAATACTAACTGCTTATTTTTTTATTATATTTTAGCATTAAATAATGCGAAATGTGTACCTAATACTAATTTTCCAAAATGTGTTAAATACTTCATAGTATTGAAATAAAACTACTTTTTACGGATTTTATCGCGTTATATTGATATTTTTAAATTCCCGACGTTTCGGATCCTTTACAGCATCCATGGTCACGGGTGGACTGAGGTGTTGGTCGTCCTAATGTCAAAATTAAAAACCGTAAAAAGTAGTTTTATTTCAATGTATAATATTCGCGTAAGTGTTAGAAACCAGTATACTTCATAGTAGGCAAAAAACGTCGTATCAAGTCGTATGGTGGTAAAACTACTACATACCACTACAATAAACTCGCGCCTTTTTCAAGGGGGTAGTCAGAAACTAGCCTTCAACCAAATGAAATTGATGCTATAATACCGATCACTATTTGGAATCACTTTGGTGTTGCTACAAAAATAGTTGTTACAATAATTTCTTATCGAATAGAAATATATTTCATCATTGTACTTGAAGTAGTAACGTTTGGATTATTATTTGGTCTACTTAGATATTGTAATAAATATTTATATATTGATACATTTTGCATTGTTATATACTTAGACATCCAGTACATAACTATTAAACCTTATATTAAATCTAATGTAAAAAACTTGCCGCCGAAAATTTCCTATAAATATTTTTTATCAAAATTCAAAGCAATCTACATTAAATACAAGCCAAGGCGATACTAAGAGTGAAGTCATAATTTTTTAAAGCGTAGAAGTATAGGCGAAAATGTGTAAATTTAGAAAAATATGTAGTTTTCATTACTAGGTATGCTTATGTAGGTAAGAGTGACTTTTAATACAAATAGTAAATTTTCTATAAAAATGTGCAAGAGGATAAGGTCAGATATAATGAAGTGCCACCAGTACCTATCACTTATACGTACTGTTACTCCATGTAACAGGGGAAAATACGCTAAATATGCTAAGGCAAAAAATGTCGGATTTTTTTTAGTAGGTAACACTAGATAATATGCTGGTTAGGGTTGCCAGTCTAACTGTAATGTTAATCGCCACAGCTTCGTGTTCAATGTGATGCGCACCTTATTTGATAATATTTATTTAATTCGAAAATTTCTTATATATAGAAAAAGACCTAACTACCGTGAAAAGTACAGTGTAAAAATAGGATATATTTTATTATAGTATTAATATAGAAATGGTGTTGTTAACATTTTAAAAATAAAGTATCTTTCATTTATTGTATTGAAAATTTAAAGGGATAGAAAAAGGTATCTATGTATAAAGTGTGCGGTGGCCAGCACATCAAGTCGCCGTCCCCGGAGAATAAAATGGTAAAGACCAAAACCATAGTTTTAGTGTTATGTCATTTTTGAGATCTATGGGTGCTAATAGGTACATCTACTAAATTTTTTTCGTATTTTTTATGCATTAGTTTATGGAGTTACAAAATAATTCATAAGTATTCACAGATTTTATCTAGGCCTGAAATTACTAGAAAAAACGGACTAACATTTCTTACGGATAATACACTAAAATATTCCGAATGTAATAAAATTTGCTTTTCTTAAAGATGACATTCATCTGTCTGCGACCATATTAAAGAAGGAATCAACAAAAACATGTTTTTTATTTTCCCTGAAAAGTTGTGTTTTTGCTATTACCATTTTATTCCCCGGGGACGGCGAAGTTACCACAAAATGTAAAATTTTCTCTGTTGATTTTGAACTTAATTATCAACACCTTAAGGTTTAAAATCATTTGGAGAAATTTGACAGTTTTGTTTAACCTGATGTGCTGGCGACTATACATACACTATTACTGATTACGAATATAAGTATTTTTTGAATAATTGTTTTTTTTTTAAGTTGGGGCAGTATTGTAAGGCAGGCTCAGTTTAAGCCGAGATATGTTTGTTTGCATAGGAAATTAAATCCAGTCACAATATTACTCATCTTTTTCAAGACTAAACTACTAAACCAATTTTGATAAAACGCTCAGACATAGCTTAAAGACCAAAGAACCATAGTAGTAGGGGGTCGTGCAATATAATTTATATCTAAACTACACATTCAGATAAGAAAAGAATGAACTAGAATCGTGCTGAGTGCGGAAGAAAAATAAAAACAATTCATAGAAAAAATATATTTTCGTTCTTAAAAAATCAGACAGACAAGACTAGGCCTATTATTTAAAACAAACAAGCACATCAAACATTAAAAAAAAACTCTTATTTTTTAAATACAATATTTGACAGGTCACTTTTGAGGCCCAACATGCAATAGAAAATCTTGTCATTTGACGAATTTTAGACCTAAATTTCTTCGCAATAAAGGTTACAATCGGTCAACCATCTAGATTTTTTATTGTACATAGTGCATCTATAGGCCGACCGTTTAACTCGCGTATCGCCTGCGCGCTAAGAAGGGAGCGGGGGCGGGTAACGCTACACACGGAGTCAATAATCCAAAGATTTATCTCGAGATATCCATTGTTGGTAAAGAATAAAATAATAAGTATCTTTTTTAAGTATCGCTAACATCTCCCCCCGCTCCCTTCTTACCGCGCAGGAGATACGCGAGTTAAACGGTCGGCCTATAATAAAATAGGGACCACTTTTAATAAACAGTGCATAAATATAACAATAGTTTCACTAATATAGGAACAATAACATGTTACCTTATAAAGTTCACAGATTAATAATAATTATTATCTATCATTTGGCTTATATCTAAAGAGGTGTTAGTGTAAATTGCACCTGTACATATATTTTTTTAATTAATAATTCTGTATAAACCGTTGGTACGCACGGCTACATATCAAGCTATACAGAACAAGTAGAGGCTGGCCTAGAATTTTTTTTTTTTTTACTAGCAATGTGGGTCACACACTACTAGTATTCTTGTTAACCCCTCGTGCTAAGCTAAATGCTTGTGTTACGAGTGGGTTCACGTCGGTAGTGCAATGGGTGGGGTTCGAACCGGCAACCATATGACCGCAAGTCCGACGCCCTAGCCATTAGGCTACCGACGCTTAAATTAAATTATACGCTTAAATTGTACGGATAACCTTTATAATAGGAGGTCAGTTTAAACTGGATTTGTACAGCTTGATGTGTAGCCGTATGTACGAAAGCAGCATTAGTGCCATTAGGCATCTTCTGCGAGACAAACTTAGGGTTATGCAGAGAATAATACTACAATAGTGCACTCTTTACATATTTTCTACAAAGGCAAGTGACATATTATAATTTTATTATTTATAGGCTTTTCACGAATTTCAAATCCGTTTATCTCTTTGTACAAATAAACAACGACATAGTACTCACGGCTACACATCAAGCTATACAAAACCATTATAGGCTGGCCTTGAACTGTGTGGAAAACTTTTACATTTGGGAGATCAGTCGAAACTGGTTTATTATAGCTTGTAGCCGTGGGTACTGAATAACGGGGCCACATTAAGCATATCATTAGGTTATAACAAAACAGTGCTTATAATCGCGAGAAAGCCGAAAGGATTTTATAATTAATAAACACAACAATTTTTACACAACTTATAGCAATTTCCGTACATTAAATTATAAAACTATATTTGTAATATACCTTTTAAACCATTTCAAACCCCATAATATAGAAACAATTTAAAATATATTATTTCGGTCTCATGAGACATACACGGCTATACATCAAGCTACACAAAACCACTTTAGACTGACCTCCCATTGTAAAGGTTTACCGTACCATTCGAGGCCAGCCCATGAAACGTAGTAAAACGATCCTTCTTCAAGTAACTATAAGATCGTTATATGGTACACACAGCGACAGATCAAGCTATAAAAACTTTGCAGGTACAAGAGGCCAGTGTAAACTGGATTCGTATAGCTCTACGTATAGCCGTGCGTACAAATAGAAGAATTGGCATCCTGCTATTAAATAAAATTAGTATAATTACGTACAGATATTAGCTAACATTTTGTTATTTCTATATACAAACGAGATGTCAGCGGATGTTTGTCATTCCTCACTCCTAAACAAAATTTAAACCTTTTTACGAGGGCATAAGACCCATTTACATGAACAAAACCGGTTTTTTTTTTATTAAAAACCAACAATACCTCTACCCACTGCATATACATCTAAATTGCTTACATTTCTCCTTAAAGAAATCTGCCCACTATACCGTATCATCGCGAACATCAGTCATGACGAAGTCTACTAGCCCACTGAAATGTATATACAACTTATACACAATATCGTTGGTCGGTGACAGAACAATGCAGTGCAGTAGTTTTTCAGAGTTGTTGATATTTTGGCAACTTAAGGCTTTCAGCGAGGCAACCAAATTAGCCTGGTCATCATTCAGTAATCTTATATATCGATCGATAAGTTATTTATTTATTTAAGCATAAGCACAGTAATGGCCTAGACCTTTTAATGACGAGGGATTATTTATAAAAAAAATGTCTTGCTATGGACCACGACCTTTGTCAGTAATATAAGCTCCTGACGCACTGCGCATCGCGTCGTCGACTCGTCATTTATTTAATCATTTAAGGATGACTACATCGACCACTTTAGGTTCTTTATGAGACCACTGGTGGTCCTCAGCCCACCGTTTAAGAACCATTGGTCTACAGCAGGGGTCTCCACGGCCCGCGGGCCAAATCCGGCCCGCCAGTGGCATCAATCCGGCCCGCGACAGCTTAGGTCGCGCATTCTGCGACTAGTCTATATATAGTTAAAGGCAGAAACAATTAAACTGTTTTATACCCTGTTTAAATATAAACTGTTTTGACCATTGGAACATACTGAAGTTATCTGTATAGCCCCTGGTCAAGAGGGTACTTTTTCATATTTATGTATATGTTATGGTCAACGTGATTAACTGGGCATTATTAATAAGGACCGGCCATTATTAATAATTCCCAAGAGCGATGGGCAAAGTGATTAATTTATCACTTTGACCGGCCATTATTAATAATGCCCGACGGCCCGTGGTCCATGTAATAAGTCAGTGTTTGAGATAGCTTGAATTTATCACTTGGACCGGACAGTAAAACTCGTAACCAGTCAAAGGTACTATTAACAGCAAAATCAGTCAAAAGTAGTTTTAACCGTATGCTCACGCTGTACGATGTACGCTATACATCATTTTCTTTCATAGGATTGAATGTTGTAGTGGGCAGATAGTTTTAAGCGTAAACTTCAATGAATCACAGGCTGACATCTCTATATTATTCTATGGTCTGTGTTGTTTACGCGCTATCCTTTTTCTTACCGGCCATCCGGTCTATAAGTCCTGTGATCATGTCAGCATCCACTAGGCCGATGAATTTGTCTACTATTATACCATTTTTTATTGCTATCACTGCAGGTACTGCTTTTACCTGTAAATTTAAACGATCATAACAATTACTTACCACATTTAAGACTATATTCCATTCCTTTACAGAACTTTACTGGTAGAAAATTATGAAAAAGCATCTTTGGAGACAAATTAACGTCGTTTATCAAACTATCCAAAAAAAGGGGCCCACTGAGCAATATAGATGAAAAAAACGCTAGTGGCAGATTACACAGAATAAAAAGTAAACTAGACTGCCTCGTTAGTCTAGTGGTCCCAATCGCGACTGCTACGCTAGAGGTCTTGGGTTCGATCCCCAGGTCGAGCAAAGTGTTACTGGGTTTTTCTATGAAAGTCTCAGTAGCAGCACGGAGTCTGGATTTGTGCCCGGTGAATGGCAATAGGCTCGCCCCCTATTACATGGGACCTAAACATACCGGCGAACTGTGGAATACAGGCGTGATGGTATGTTATGTTAAAAAGTAAACTAATACAGATATAATTCTGTGGACTATAGCTGTAGGGTTGTTTGTATGTATATGTCACCATAAAATTGTAAACATCGTCAGATTATAACCTATCTTGCGAGATTGTAAACTGCCATAGATTGTAAACCCGAATGTACTGCTTACAATTTACGCATAAATTTTCGGTAGATTATAATCTATCGACGTGAAACCGTCAAATTGCGAAATGGCATGCGACTACTGGGAAGAACCACAAAGAAATAATTTAATTAAACGCATTTTTAAGTACATACCTCAAATGTATGCACCAGATCAGCATTATCTTCTACGTCTACAACGGCGAGGTCGAGATTGTTGAGCGGTTCGATCAGCTCCTTCAGCTTCGGAGTCAGGATCTTGCAGGGCTCACACCAGTCCGCGTGGAAGTTCACAATTACTGGCTTGTCACTGTTCATTACCTGGAAAATATTGATTGCACCAATATTACTTTCTTTCTATCCTATTGTCCTTATCCTACTGTGGACGGTTGAAAAGAAAAAGAAACCAAGAGTGATGATCTCTTCTTTCTATGAATCTGCAACAATCTGTTCAACTAATTAAGATAATAGTTACCACAGTTTTCAAGTTGGAACATAATTATGCTTTCAATTAGTCAAAACTAAATAAAAATCTGTTCAATAGTTTTTGCGCCAATCCCTCACAGACAGATAAAAAGACAACAATTCCAAAAGTGTAATTTTTGGGTTCAAAGACTCACAATTACAGGTCAACCTATTCAAATCGAGCTTAAGCTGATCTCGCATTTTATATGCTTCCCGTACAATTAGAAGCCAGTGTAAACAGGTTTTTTAAAGCCTGATGTGTAGTTGTGCGTGTTAGTAAAACCTATCTATTTTAACCTCACAGCACTATGAGTATTACCAGTATACCATCTTAAACATACATTATCTCCTACTTAGTTTACTGTGGTGTCACTGATCATAAGTGGAAGTGCAATAACTACGAGCTTTCTAAAAAGTTGTAGAGGCTTGGCAGAAAGTCCCTAAAAGATTAGGCACAACATATCAGAAAGTTGCTTTATAATACCTATTTAAAAATTCCTGGTGGTCCTTATACTAGAAATTATTGTTAAATATTGTGAGAAATTATTAATAAAATATATTTTCTGCACAGGGTGGCTAGAGGCAATTAAGATCCATAATTAATTCAAATTACGAATAATCAAAGGCCAAGTCAAAGTCTAGCCTAGTGATCCTTTTAATCATAGCTCGCGCATGTGCTATCTTTGAACTGCCATTGAAATATGATTGAGATAATATAAAAAAATGCGTATATTCAATGATAATTTTTACTACATATTACATTTTACTACATACGCAAGGTTTAATCTTATCAGTGTAAATATACTATTGAGCCCATAAGTTGTATAAGATTATGGCATAGACTTTTGTTTTGCAGAAGCCAAATGATTACCAAGTCAAGAATATGCAACAATGTGGTATTGAATAAATTCTTTGGGATCAGATAAACCAGTGAAATTTCAGTTTAAAGAATGTTATTTTCTGATAAAAACTATACAGTTTTTTGAAATAAGATTCTAATAGGCTAATTTAAATTCCATAATTAATAAATTTTTTCATTGCCTCAAATTTATGATTTGAATCTGTCACAGAGACCACTGTCCTTTTATAAAAATAATATTTCGCATAATTTGCAGTAAAGCACATTTTTGTTAAACATCACAGCTGAAACAAAATGTGACATCATCGGATAAACTATGATACATGAACACCTTACATCATCACCCTAATATACATATGTATAAGTTATATATTCATGTGTTTTAATAAAATGGTGTTAAGAAATTAGTATTACTCTTATTTTAAAACAAAAAAATGTGACACATACTGTGGCTCAACAGAGGTCAGACAATAATTGTTTTTCTATTGTGGCTGCTAATCAATCCATGATAACATTAGGTTAAGTATAAGACAAGTATGGTGTAGTTCAAGTGTTTATCAATACATACCTTATTGACAAATTCGTCATTGTTCTTAACAAGTATAGTCTCATTGTGCACAACTGACGTAGATATAGGACGGGCCAGTCTCAAGCTAGCCAGGCATCTGATAGGTGACCGCAAACTCTGACAAATAGCATTTGACATTTTGACTGTAATAGAAAACAGTTATAATAAGTAACTTAATACTGTTAGTGAGGAACAACTGATGAGTAAATTCACAGGAGTAAACCTGGGTAAATGGTAAATTAATGAAGTAACTACAGATAAATTAACGAAGTATGAATGAATTAAGTTCTTCATTAGTGTTATAATGACATCTGCTATAGTATGGGTCAGACTGAGCCGAAGAATTCCAGTGGCTCTCCCCAAGCCCCCAGGGCAACTTACCCCCCACCCCATCTCCCGCCCCCAGCCTGTGGTGGGACCATGCAGGCTAGGGCCTGGATGGCCAAGCCACCTCAACTATATGGCCAGTTCAATGCTGGCTGTTGTGACATAATTATCTATCACATTTTTTATTACTACGGAAAAAATAATAGGCTAATTGCGCAGGGTTAGCCAGATGATTTTTTATCATGAACATTTTGATAATTCATTAAAATGTTTACAAAATATGTTTGAGAAACATTTGTTTTGTCTGGTGTGGTCTAAACAAACTTTATCATAAAGTGATTCATTCAACTAATTTTTTTTTGTTAATATCAATTGAAAATATTTGTCCGTAAACATTTTTAATGATAACCATTTGGACCAGTCACAATCAATACTGGGAAGTATATTATAATCTGAAAATTAGATACATTTTGTTAAATCCTTTCTCCAGTCAAGTGATTATTTTTCCAATATACAATTAAATTTACAAACAATACTACATACTACTGGGCTCTGTGGAATTCACTAGGAGAATCCTACTTCCAGCAGTGAATGAGCAAAGGCCTATGATGATACTACATAAGTAAATAAATACTATGGCGTAATTGACACATATTTTTTTAAACAACTTGGGTGGTTAAATGGTTATTAGTAAATAGTTTATTCTTAATACAGAGGTTATCAGCTTGCTTTATAGGCAGATGTTGAAATATAAGATATCACATATGAGTTATAAGCTAAGATAATAATAGCTGGTACATGCAGACAGTCAGGTTTGTGTACACAAGATGATAATGAAATCAATGATAAGACAAACTCATGTTATGTAATATTATCATTATAAAATTTGTGGAAAATGAGGATAAAATGCAATATAATATGTAGATTATTAATTTTAGAGAAATAATAGTTTTGATGTACTAACATCCTATTTACATAGTTAGCTAATTGAAATTAACAGACTAAGTATATGTCAGAAGCTAAAATTAAGCTTGAGAAAATAAATGTTTTCAAATCGTTAAAGAAAACTGCAACCAAAGAGGACTTACCGAAGCAAACAATTAGAAACTCCTTACTTTACGGGTTTCGATGGGCGCGAGACAAACATGAACAAAACAAAACATAGCACCAATCACCCCACTGACCAACAGAAATGCAAGGATCGCGTACCGGGGAATGTACAGCTTGTCGTAAAAATTGGCACCAGCCGAATTATACGACTCGCCTTTTGGCAAACATACCAAAATCACAGTCACTAACAATGTTACGATTATAGCTATTTTGCCAATGTTGTGTCCTGTACGCAATGATACCCAGCACAGCATCAACGTTACACACCAAAGAATAGTCAAACAATATACCCCCACACCGAAACTATTCATTTCTCTTACAATAAACAAAGCGGATAGGCGATAATCAGTAAAAATTGTTCAATGAACATGCAGTAGTTAATGAAATTACTCTTGTCACAGAAGGCACCACATACGAACTAGTTATGAGAATCTTGGTTTTCAGTGAAATAACAATGATAAAAACCTGGGTTATTTAAGTATAATTTTCAATTTTCACAAGATCACAATATTAACAACCACTCACTCCAATGCTGCCACTTTGACTTTTGCTGTTTTTTTAGTTTTTGGATTTTCTGTTCTGCATCTGCGTTTTGTCAATGTCGACTGTCAACATGACAAGCAGATGAGTCATAAACTTTTATGTCTCTGACTCATGTTGGCGTTCCACTTGGCGATCACAACTATCAAAACGCTCCTTCAGCCGTTCCCAGGGGCTGGACACTTCTATACTTGATACTTATTGTGTAGGCAGTAGCGCTATCTCTCGATAAATCCCATAAAACATAAATAAGTTTCATTGCGTTGTGCCTCATAATACCATAGATGGAGCTTATTCCAAGAATTGGTACTAGTGTTACTGTTTTATCGACATTATGTGGAATATGGTGGTTGTTAAGTTTGGTTGTTTTCTCTCAACTTCAGTCACTGTTTCGTGATATTTTGTGCGTTATTAATCAGAAATTGTGTTAAGTTGTAAGTTTTCGATGTGAAACACACAAAGACAAAGTAAATATATTGATTTACAGTTAGTGCAAAAGTGTTAATCGAATTCAGTGCGGTAAAATGAGGAATAATAATATTAATAATGCAATGGACGTAAATTGTAATGGCGTAAATTTATTATGAAAAACAAATATTATAAAGCACCGAAATAAAGAAATTTCTGAAAAACTTGTTTTTTTATGCACTATGACCACATACAGAAGTATATAAACCTAATATAGATTAATATATATATATTAATATATAATATACGTAGATACGTACATATATCTATATATATCTCTCTATATAAAACAATCAGTACATGGGAAACGTCAAAAGATGGCCTTAGTGTTCAACAAATGTCAGTTGTGGTGAGTGGTGACACGAATATTGCTGAGAGGGCTCTCTTTTCCTAGTATATTATTCTACTCTTTGGCCGTTCCACAGCGCGACCGCGGTCGTTGTGGTCGCGGCGAAAATTTCACTTATACAGTGGCGTAGCGTGGGGGGGGCGGCGGGTGCGGTCCGCACCGGGCGGCACTTTGGCGGGGGCGGCATTTGACTGACGGTCAAAAAAAAATTTTTTTTTTTTCAGTTTGTTTACTTTTCAGTTTAGTTTTATCATGCCCTACATTTTTTGTTATTCATTTAAAAAATGAAAGGGCGGTAAATTCGGGATCCGCACCGGGTGCTACTGACCCATGCTACGCCACTGCACTCATAACGTCATGACTTACGCCATCGCGACGCTCACATCAACCCATCTAAAAGGTGGGTCGAAGTGATCGTTAAGAAAATCCTAAACTCCGTTCCATTTGAGTTTACGACAACAACGCTCACAAGCAAGTGGAACGGGAAAAACTGAGGTTTCTGACTTGACTCACGGTCGTGAGCGTGAAAGTTGTGATCGCCAAGTGGAACGCGGCCGATGTGATCCAGTACGGACTCCGGTTAAGGGTTGCCTGGTTGATAGGTTCTTGGTCTAAATGACTAAAGTTGATAAAAATGAGTCAATCACGGTAGACCTTCGAGCCTCACGGTTATAATGTACTCTGTGCGGTAGGGAATAACCTTAGCGATATATTACCGACCAAATAGTTCTGCCATTTTTTGCGGGGGGAAATGTGCACACAAACGCAGTTACGAATGTAATGACGACACTAACACATACAAAATTAAACAAAACCAACAAGCCTTGCACAGCGCTGAAACAGCAAAAAGCCGTCTAACCAGACGAAAAAATATGCAGCGCTAAGACGCTTTTTAAGTTAAGGCTCTCGCTAATTATAAGAAAGGTCGAAAGCGCCGTAAAATTCATGGCGCTTACGCGTTTGGTTCAACTTTAAAGGTAACCTCTCTAAATTGTTCATTGGCAAGAATTCGGATTTATCGCTCGACCGATTCGTATTTTGTACGGGCGATCGGACTCGATGTTGGTGGACAAATAATTTGATTTAATCTGATAATAATTTAAAATAGAATACACGAATTTAATTAAATTGAAAAATACGATAAAGATTTATTTACATGTGAAATGTAATACCATCTTTTAGTAGATTTGATGTTCCAGACCTCTTTTTGCAGCAGAAAACCGAACACCACTCATTTTGAGGACCGCGGTGTTCACTCGCGCGGCTGGACTTGGTTTAGTTAAAAATCCGAGCGGCAACCTGGTTTTATTAAATGCATATGCCCATTTGGGCATGTACATGCAGAGGGAAACGCTACGGATGGCTTCTCCCTTTCCGTGTTGCTCGAAGCGGTAGACAGAGCCAGATTTATTCATGAAAACTAAAAAACTTGAATTTTGAACTAAAATTCTTGTGAATTTAAAATAATAAAACGTCATTCAAAGTTTTCAAAATCACATTTACGGATTTTCTTAGAAATCGAACCAATTAGTTTAACATTTATCACGCGTGTATTCCCCAGAGGTTGGGCAGAGGCGTACTTAATGTAAACCCACAGTTCGCCGGTACCTATTATGAGTCCCATGCTACGTCCCATGCAATAGGGAGCGAGCGTATTGCCCATTAGTTTATATAAATTTAATACCTGTTTTTTATGTACAATATTCCATTGAAGATATTAAAAAACAATAATTCCAATTTAGTGTTAAAGAAAACTACAAAACGTTTTCAAGATTACAACAGAACACGCATGAACTTCAAAATCGTTTTACATTTTTTTATTACGTTGGTAGCATTGGCAACAGTGAATTTTCTAGTGCTGTGTGTTGCTGTCAATAATTAGAAAGGTAAGTGATTTTTATAGATTTATCTGAACTATTTCACTATTTTAAGTGTGTTTTTTTCTAGATTTGTACTTTATCTACAAGTATTTCATAAATTTACACCGGTACCAATGAAGAAAACAACGGTATAACCGTAAATTTGTAACGCCATTTTCCGCTTCGGAGATCTATTCTAATGTATTTTTTTTATAATAAGTTACCGTGACTGAGGTTTTGAATTAGCTACATTAGTAGCTATGTCAAACGCATAAAAAGATTTGCCGTTTTGCAAGACAAGGAATGTTTCCCAGGCTTGCAATATTTTGATTACTTACCTTTTCATTTCTGATGACTAATCTTTGCTAACAAGGTCCAATTTCGCGAGGGCATCTAAACACTAGGCAGCGTTTACATTGTGAAGCAACTGGCCTACTATTGATTAGAGTTAATTATACAGTCCTTTCGCTAAGGGCGATCACTGACACCCTTTTCAAACCAATTCGTTATGATTTCTTTTTATTATAGTGTGTTATGATTTATTCTTTATGAATTAATTTGTTTATTTTTATTATTGAGTATTGTAGGTGTTTAAAAAAAAAAGAAATACTACCCTACTTTGGCAATGTTATCAGATCAAGTGTTTAAAAATATAATATACCTATCTCTCTCTTTGATTCAATTAAACTATTTTAAGATCAATAATAATTGTTATGACAATATGTGATCATAATTTGACCGTACCATTCAAATCATTTTCATAGTACATTACAAAAAATGTGCTTGCTTTTCTAACATAGGGAACTTGGAGCATACAATTTGGTTAATATTGTATGTTTCATCCATGTGATAGCAACTTTTCCTTGTAAGTCTCTTACCTTTTCAGCTAAACTGCTGAACGAATTATGATAAAATTTGACCGCAGATTGATTGTGTTTCGTCTCAAAAGGTTGTTTGGGATGGTAATGTGACCATAGGCTATGTAGCGATAAATAATAGATACCATAATTTTGACATACTTACTTGTAATATCTATATTCAGACATAATATATCATCATATCAGCCTATTGCTGACCAATGTTGAACATAGGCCCTCCCCTCCTCCCTTAGGACATAATATTTAATAAGCAAAAATTCTAGTTACAGAACAGTGTTACACATTCTTGACCTAACATAAATTAAATATTGTGTACAGTTACATAAATCATTTAAACATATTAAAATGAAAATATTATTTCTACATACTTTGTAAGTACTGTAGAACTACTTGATGATATTATGTATAAATATAATATGACGTCATGTGGGGTGTGTCATGTCATGTTTATAATTCATGTTGTTATCTACATTTCTGTCTGTTTATCACTTAATCAAAGGATTCTGATCAAACTCTTACCAAATGCTATGGTTCCCTATTATCTGTTTTATCCTTTTAAAATTTATATGTACAAAAATCAAGCCCTATTTCCCTTTGTCACGCCACAACTTGGGACGAACTTACCGATTACATTCATATATTTTTTTAACTTATCGAACAGTTTGTAGAAGCTTCTTACAGAAACAAAAATTAAGAAAATTGCATCTAAATTTGTAAGACAGGACACATCTGTTGAGTCAGCTAGTTTACCATAAAACTGCCTAAATCGGGCTACCAATGGCCGCCAGTGGATTGGGCCAGCATCTCCAAGACAAAGTATTTTGTCTGCTAAACTTCCGAAACCGCAACTTGACCTTGACCGATAGTGTCTAGAAAATATTTTAGCTATTGACCGAAAACTGTTTGGAGGTTGTTAAATATATTTACATACTTATTTTATTATGGATGGTGTCTGTCATTATTTTATTTCAAGCCTGTTGAACAAATCTTTGAGGAATCTTTTCAATGAGGAAAGGCATCAGGCTCTGTGGCATTCACTAGGAGAGGCCTACATCCAGCAGTGGATGAGTGTGGGCTGATGATGATGATGAACAAATCTTTCAGTCTTATACAATTAGTAATAAGTGTCCCCAGTCCATTAACTGTTCACTATTACAATGAATTGCAAGATTACTTCCATATAAATTGTCCATATTGTATGTGCCAACTTGGTACATAAACTTAAGTAAAATGTATGATTATTTAATTAAAATACACTGCACTGACCCAGTTTCTTTTATGAACAGCTGTTTGCTTTATAATTTGATATATTATACTGCCATATGTAGTTTAATTGTTTAGTTCCAGTTTTTTTTTTGTGAAACAAGTCCTGGTCACTTCTGGTTGTTTTGTCCGTTCCAAAAGGGCAGAATACCCAGGGCTTCTGGGCTTGTAGGGGCCATAAAAAAACATTAAATCATTCACCAATTTTTACTTGTTTCTGGCAATAGTAACCCTGCCTGGTAGCCAATTTTCAAGACTTAGGTCAACACAATCCACGTTTGAAAATCTGACATACCAAATAAAAAAAAACAATTAATAAAAATAAATAACTTTTTTTGTACTTTTCTATTTCAAAGCAAACTATTTTTTTGAATTGTTATCTTAAATGAATTTTCCTTAATCTTGCCTCATGGAAAGCAAATAGGTATTAATGGGATGTGGAGCATAGTATTGAACTAAATACTCTTTCGGCCTTTTCTCTGATACACATTATGGAATACAGTAAAACTTTTGGGCACTGGTCTAACATCTGAGGGTGGTAGCTAGCCAGTGGCGTAGCATTGGGGGGGGGGGGGTCCGCACCGGGCGGCACTTTAAGGGGGCGGCATTTCACCGGCGGTAAAAAAAACAATTATCTTATGTTTGTTTAGTTGTGGAATAAAATACAGTACCAACAATGAATTTTACTCTTTTTTTGTTATGTGAGAACATTTGTTTACTTTTCAGTTTAGTTTTATCATGCCCTACATTTTTTGTTATTCATTTAAAAAATGAAAGGGTGGCAAATTCGGGATTCACACCGGGTGCTAGTGACCCATGCTACTCTACTGTAGCTAGCCAGGCGGATAACTAGATCCTGCCACCAAGCTTGCTAGGTTCTGTTGACTTTAAAACACGTTTCTTCACACGATTTTTTATATTCGTAGCAAATGATCACGGGCAGTGTAAGATCATCATTATATCACTGCTGAACGTAAGCCTCTTCCAAGTGCAGTGTAAGATATTGGCATTAAATTGTTTCTGACTGAAATGAAAAAAATATGGCAGGTAATAGGTAGGTATTTATAATGCAGTATTGTCTCAAGTGGTATGATATATACTGTGCATCACCAGTTAAATAATACTTGCGTATTGTGCACATGACACAAATCCCAAGTTGTGAAACAACCTAATTTCTTCGTTTTTATATTATCTCGAGTCGGTAAAGCAGTTGCCGCTGCTCTCTCTCCTTGATTCCTTCATAAGACCGTCACGCCTATGGCAAAGTCAAGGAGACCACTGGTGAGAACCGAGCAGTTTATCTTGGCAGAGGAGAACTGATGTTCCCCACAGTTCCCCAATACGTCTTGGGTTATAGGTAGGGCCAAGCCTAGAAGACTCGGAGCCACTACTGAGAAATTATTATTTTTTTGTTATGCGATCTGGTTCTACCTGCTGAGCGAAAGTCCCTCCCATCTAATTTTGCAGGTCTCTGTTATCTGGGGACAGTCTGTCCGAAGTAATTAGGACTGGCATACAGAGAATTTCGTAAAACAACCAAATTGAACCTAGGATGGTATTTAGCTGTGCTTGCGGCGACTAGAACAATGACGTAATTCCTTCACTTTTATATACATAGGAACCTAATTAGTTATGACACTCACTTAAAGTGCCATTGATAAAATGAACACATGAAATAAAATAAATCAACAGCATCTTGAGCAATGTTCAACTGTATCAACACGAATAAAAGACAGATCGTCTATTTCATACAGTCAAGAGAAGCACGTAGACGTTAACTAATTAAAAATGTTTACTAGCTACTATAAATTTAACGGTTGGTTGATTCGAAAGTAGATATATACTTAACTTTCTAATATTTACCCTTTGAATGGACTATTCTCGAATAGCGCAACGCCGAAACGGCCTTGTAAGTAATGTGAATAGGCCTTTTAAAAATTTGGCAAAATCTGGTCATGTCAGTCAGTCATGACTGTTTATTTCAAAACTGACATAACAGTTTCGCTTTAGTTACCTGCTTGAACTTGTGCCAATGTTTTTGCTTACACTATATTCTTTGAGTCATACCCGAACGTATTACCTAACTAAAATACTAAAACCGAGGTGCCTACCGGTGACTCATAATATTGTGTACAAAAATTTTTGGAAGTTAAAATCCTGAAAACTTGTGAGAAGGACATAATTCTCAACTTGAAAAGGGACGTCATTTTTTAACTTTCTGCCTAACACTATGCGAAAATGAGTGAGTGTACATATAATGTATGTTGAAAAAGGAAGTTCTTTAATTTGACAGATTTTTTTTTATAAATTTATGTTTCGTGATAATTATGACCAACTTCGAGTTTTTTTTTTTCTGGTAGAATTTCTGTACTTCTTAGATGATCCCTATCATATGAAGATGGTTGGTGTCTGATTACCGCAGAACTGAAGGTAAACCACAAAATATCTGAAGGTTTCCTTTTTTTTTCTAAAAGTTAATGTTACTTAATATTCTCGAGATGTGCATAGATTCATAATGAAATAGGTAAAGCTATCAACGCCTTCTGACAAAAAAACGCTTTTCAGTGCGATGTTCTACCAAGCTTTTAAACATTGAAGACGGAAAATAGGTTAATGCCCTAGAATCTAAAATTAATGCCTAGATTATGACTGGGCTCTGATTTAGTTCTAAATAACATGTAATATGGCGTGAACCAATACACGGCAAAAAGCATTGGTGTTGCAATTTTGCAATCGATTTGGGATTCGTCTTGGGAACCAGCAGACAATTGGCTGATAATAAATATGATTCATAACTAGGGTAGCCATCTTTTAAATCAGGCAATCAGGACAAAAAGCCTGAAAACGCCTGATTTTGGAGCTTAAAACCCGAACATGTAAACAGTGATTTTTTAAAGTTACATAATAAATAAATAAAAAAAATTAACCTGTCAAGTGGCATATTGTAGACACAACGCAAAATCTGCTTTACCCTCATGAGACCCTCATCGCTGAAGAGCGATATATCAAATATCGCTCTTCAGCGACTAGTGACTTGACAACTTTTAAACCCGGACCACAAAAGAAACCCCGCCCGGACGGTCCCCGGACGCCGTCTAAACTAGGACAATTCCGGGGAAACCCCTAACCAATTCGTAACTTACTACCTAGGAGGTCCAGTTTAACGAATGATATAGGAATGGAAATTCAATAACGTAACGGGTTCATTCGGTTTTAAGGGTAGATAATGACAACAACGCTGACAAGAACGTCGAGTGTCAATGTCAATAGAGTTGAGTACATGTTGTTTATTTAATCAGTTGACGCCCTCAACGGTGACCAATTGAATAATTCAATGACTCAGAAGATCGAAGTTATAACGCGGATGTGATAATAGTAAGATATAGGAATGATTCAATTATTCAAAGGTGCTATCTAGTCTATAACTTTTTTTTGTTCCAGTAGAAGGGCCTTTGGAAAGTCTACCAGTCACTAAGAACAAAAAAGACTTTTTGTCAATCACTGCATTCCAATTTCAAATATTAAAGTCTCCATCATGAGTTTATGTGGCAGACTTCGTGTCTATAAAAGATTCAACGACAAATATTAGCATAGACTTCTTATTCCTTTCAAAAGACACTTGTAATCAGTACACGGTATCCGATGACCATTGATCCGTAGAACGCAACAATGCACATAGAGGTACGCGGCGCCTGCGCAGGGCTCCGGTGCCCTCGCGCAGAGTTCACGGTCGCGCGCTCAATGGCCGACAATGACAGACCTGTCAGTGCGACAAGTGGACAAAGTGTGCCAGAAAAAGATTTGGGTTTAAAAAGTAATGGCGGAATAAGTAAAATGAAGCGTGTTGTTTTTTAAATGGAATCGTTTGGCTCCAAAATAAAACACGTTTATAAAAAGGTTCACATTTTTAGGTAGTTTTATTTAAAAAATTGTTGCATCTGCCAAATTACTACATATTCTTTTAGTAAAACGTCAGAAGCACGAGAAGCATGATTTGCTTTAGTAACTACTACCATCACTACTGGTTTTCTAACATTATTTATTATTCCAATTAATTATAACGAGAGAGACAGTGCAGTACCCATAAAACTAGATACGAAAATATTAAAGACCGTTTTTAAGATCATCACAGTAAAAAGAAAAATTTAAGGCTCGATTCAGCTTGATAAACTTAATTATAAGGCGAAGACGACACTGCACTTATAACTTAGTGCTATAAAAAATGCCATTGAAATGGTATGCGTAATTTACGGTGCAAAGATATGGCAACGATGCAACTCGTGGCTATTTGCGAGTGCACAATGTCTTTTTTTCTTCTTTACCCGTCTACATGCCAGGGGATCGTCCGGTTAGTCTATTGATTCGATTTAACTTCGCAATTGTACCGTGGGGGACAATGCTTGTACTACAAAGATGTCTAGTATGTAATGATATATGATTAATCAATTCAGTAAATTTACTAGCATATCAGCAGGCGTAAGCATGACCACTAAAACGTAAACTTCTTTAGTCCATATTTAAACGTCAGTTTTGAAAACCTCAAATAGTTTTAGTAGTAGTTTAAAAGAGAAGAAATGAACTCCTCGTGGAGCTTTAACTGCAACGCTAATTTTTTGTTTATCTTGGAGCAGATAACATAAAATATTCTATAATAATATGAAACATGTTTTGTCGCTGCGACATTCCCAAGCTATTTGCGGTAATTCGCTCCCGTCTGTCGACAATGGAATGCTGTTTCATTCTTTTAGTCCCAGGTTTTGTCCCTTCTTTTGACCTTGACCTTTTGTAAAGTATTCATCGTCTGAAATTTATGAGGCATGGATGAAATATTTTACCTTACAATACTTGTCTACTTTATGCTCTGAAATAACATGCACGCACCATTTTCTTCTGCTTTTAATTAGTTCTATTTTCTCAGAAAATAATGTGACTTAATTAAAGTTTACTGAAGCTATTAAATAGCTAATATTTTCTCTCGTTTAGAGATCTTACTTAGCCATCAGCTTTCCCCAGCCCAACGGAATCATCATCTAAAAGTAACCTATTATCTATAGGTCTCTAAGTGTATGTTTTATGTCAGTTACAAAGAAATACTAAAAGCTTATTAAAAGGGAAAGCTCAAATGAAATAGAAAGGCTCTGAAGAACTGGCCCAATTTTCTCCAAAAGCTTCTAATTCAATTATATCGATCATTTGGCCCACCTGCTGTTGTCTGAATCACAGCCTCTTGCTTCATTTTATCTAACGAGATGTTTCACTTAAAGTAACGTTTTTTTTTTGGAAAATAAAAGACGCCTGAAACCCGTTTTAGTTAAGCTTATCCAGAGTATCCAGACAGATAATTTAAAAGTATAATGTAGTTGTAATGTATATTAAAGTTTTAGAAGATACAAACTCCTCGGACGCTCCAGAGGTATTTTAATGAAAAAGTTTTTGTCTAACGTCGCGCACAGGTTACTGTAAAAAAGTATTTTATTTCAGTGATATTTTTTAATAAAGCGTTTTTTCACGTTCGCAATCATAAAAATGGTTTCGTAACAATCACTTGACATTTACTTTGGCATTCAATACTTACATACCATCAAGATCAAAATTACTTTTTATCTTGAAATATAATTTAAGAGTTATTATAAAATGCTTTGGTTCAATGCGCTTAGTCGTGCCGATATCTATGGCTATAGCCTTCCCATCGTATTATCTCCTGCAATTTCCCGCGATCTTTAGATCCGACACGGTGGCATTAAATAAGCCATTACTCTGCTATCAGAATTTCTTTATTGTTCTCGGTACAATTACTTTATTATGTTATTATAATACTTTCTTTATGGCTTTTAGTGTTGACAAGCTTATCCAGACTGACTGACTCATCAGAGCTTTGTCTTATTGCTTGTGAAATGTTGGGACTGTCTTTGTGTTGCAATAAACGAATATTCATCGATGAATCATTTCGGTAAAATACTAGCAATGGTAGTATTCGATTCATTATTGACTTTAATATCTTTCTTATCCTAAGACGTTCTCCTTGATGTAAAAACAAGTGCTCAGGAATACTTAGGTATTTCGAGTTTTAATGGTACATCTTATTTATTTATTTATACATCTTCAACGAGTTATCACTGCATATGAGTCTCAAGGGCTACGTTTGTTCCTACTTCCTTTGCCAAGTATTTTTAACGCTAATTGGCGTCTATGTGTACCTACTCACGTTATTGATCGTTTAGACGCTGCCTAGCTCAATCCTTTGTCTGCGTCAACACAATACTGAAATCCTGAAATTTCGAAGCGATTACCATAACACGGAAGGTTGAATATTGATGTGATCTAAGGTTATGCTAATATTTGTAATAGGTGTCTAAACAATAATACGGACAATTGGCCAGGTGTTTATAAATACAGAATTGAACGTGTTTCGCAGACAATGTCCATGACCGCTTCACATCACGCAGCGCTTGAAATGCTCTGACTCATGCGCCTAGGGTTGCTCGATTTATACACGATAACTTATCGTTGAGATATAAAAGATTTTATGATTTGTGACGTCACGTCAATGGGGGCGAAAATTTTTCGAACAGTTTTACGACTTACGCCATTTTGCCTTCGGACTGGTGAAGGATCAATATCTATGTGAATTGTAGTATTAAAAGCTACAACCAAAAAAATGGACATGGAAAGCAGCATTAAAATATATTTTCTAAGTTACCCATCAAAATTTAGATCTCTCCATGATAACCCTATTTGTTCACCACGCGATTGATAGTCCAGAATTCGTTCCACACGACGCGACGCTTGAAAGCTAAAGTAACATTTTTAACGACAATTAATTTCCGTTTTCAAGATGTTGCAGTTGCTTTTACAGTGAAACACATATTAATGCGTGTTCATTAAAAAATACTGTTATTGAAGATTATTCACAGTGAGTGTTTTATTGTTGTTGCCTTATCGTTAGCGTAACGTAGATAATGTTGATTCTGAGACGTCTGTTTGTACAACGGGATCGACATTCTTTCACAAAAAAAAGTTGCGGGCTTCTTAAAGCTGTTTTAAACTATTATTTGAAGCCTGATAGCCCCAGTCAGGTAAAATAGTGTTTAAGAAAAGACTGTTGTCAGTATCTACTTATGCTCAAGTATAAATACATCTGACACAATTCTAGAGGCTTCTCCGGAACCTAATAAAGAAATTATAGGAGAAAATAAGCTTTACTGCACCTTCATACAACTAGAGTAAATTAAACCTCATAAACATTTACTTTACGACCACTGCATGAGAACTAGTTTACTTGAAGTGATGCAGCATGTTTTAGTGTTGCGAAACTAGAAATTTTATTTCGAGCTCAATATAAAAATTCGTCGAGCTTTGCAGTGAACTAATCTGTAATTTAGTATTAATTCTGTTTGTGTTTCTTGTCATATATTTTTCAATTACTTATACTTACTTTCTAATTGTAATTGTGAGAGGGCTCGAAATGGGCTCAGTTTATCTTTACGATAACGTTGTTATCCAAAAATTGGATTGCGAAAGACTGATGGCAGCCGGTTCATGAAAAATGCTGCATCTATAAAGAAGTAAGGGAAGGAATCTAGGTTGGTTATGCAATAAAGTGCAACGTTTCCGATTTTCAGCAAAGTAGGTTATCTAATTTCCATGAACTAAGCTCCTTCATTTGCAAGTCCTTGGAATCTGAAGATTCGATTGCATCGATTTTGATGCTCTTTTTTCGCCCCGCACTAGTTTCCTGCAAGTAGTAATAGCTGTTACAGCCGGCAATCAACGACTACTAATGCAGTCTCATTTTGCCGATATTATCGGTCTTTGCTTCGCATTTAAGTTGGACTTCATTCTATATCGTTAGCAGAAATGCGGGCTAAGATAATTTTATGTTGGTAATTTGATTTAATGGAGTTATATTTGTCGGGAATATTCGGAAATCTTATTAGGATCTGTGCGTAGCTTGATGCATAGATGAAAAGAGGAACCAATAAAGTTAAATGGAATATTTGTAAGACGTTTCTGATTGCAATTTGGTACGGTATTAATCACTTTAAGCATGGTAGTACCTATGCCTGTTAAAGCGACTGGAAGATAGGTGGTTGTATTTTTAGCTCGAGAACACACAACGAGTTGACAACCTATGATGGCTATGAATGTAGTAAGTGTAGTATCAAAATGTTTCAGTCCCACGCGAAGCAGCATTCATAAATCATAACTTAAAAACAATTTAGTAACATTATAGAATAATTTACATCTAAAGGCTCGAAAATGTCCGATCTATGACGAGGGAGCAGCTGAATGATTTGGTATGGTTATAACGTTTCGCAGAAAACGTATTCAATTCTAATACTTCAACGAAGATTAGTTTAATGCATTCTGCTAACTAAACGAAACTAATCTTCGTTTTGAATTAGTGTGAATTTATGTTCGATCGGTTTTCTACAAAATTGAGTCTTATTTTTATATCCTCGTATTTTATCACCTTCTAATCTAGCCTAATGCGAAAGCTTTCAAATGAAGAAAGTGCTTATTATAAATCGTATGATAATAACAACTTCATCTTCATTCAATGAAAATTGAGTGTGGTTGTTACTTATTATAATTAAAATATACAGATTACTATTGGCATTTCACAAGGGAAAGCTAATCGTCTGCGAGCAAAAAGTAAAGTTGCCTTTGTTGCCAGATATGCTATTATAAGATATTGGATTTCTATCTACTTCTGTTCATTATTGTTTGTTATACTAGGAGAAAGCAATTTATTTGTTGGTATTACTACCAGCATCCTCACGGTCTCGATCTTTGGGGAGTCTTAAATTCGGATACAATGTATCAGACATTGTTCTGTTAGATACAGAATCTTATTTAGGTAGATTTCCTTTTAATTCAGGAACTGTTTGTTTGATTCTCATAAATGTATATCTACTTTCCTAGAACCCGTGTAGGTTTTACTTATAAGAATTTTTTTTTAGGCATTAACTGTTCTCGGTCTTACAGAGGCTTTTGTCATCAAATCAGCACTGCAGCTATCTCATGCTTTTTGCAGCATAATGCTGAGATAGGCCCGTTTCTGACGTTGCACGTAATGATGTATTGTCACCACATATTTACTTTCATAATGTATTTTTATAACCTTCGTCTTTTGTTCCAACTGGGAATAAACTTTCTCATTTTCGGCGTTGATTTTAGAATTCAAGATTTATTGTTTTATTTTATTAGTTCATGACTGTGTCCTGACTGCCTCGTTGGTCTAGTGGTCCCAATCGCGACTGCTACGCTAGAGGTCTTGGGTTCGATCCCCAGGTCGAGCAAAGTGTTATGGAGTTTTTCTATGAAATTCTCAGTAGCAGCTCGGAGTCTGGATTTGTGCCCGGTGAATGGCAATAGGCTCGCCCCCTATTACATGGGACCCAAACATACCGGCGAACTGTGGGTGTACATTAAGTGCACCTCTGCCTAACCCTTCGGGGAATACAGGCGTGATGGTATGTTATGACTGTGTCCAAAACCTTAGTTAATTGGAGTTATAGGTCACAGCTAAGTGAAATGTACATTTTTAATTCTAATTGCTCCAAATATTAATAACGTGAAATAAAAAAAAAGTGCGTGAATCTCATAATTTAAAGTAAGTACCTATTAGACCATGTAAAGACTGTATAGCTAATATACAAAATAAACGTATCACGTTCAATAGTTTTCATAAATATACCCTGACTATGCAATCACTTCGGTATCTTTAAACAGTGGTGTTTTATTAAATTAACCTAACAACTTTCACAAATATTTAACTTGATGTATATCTTTCTTTCAATATCGGACGTACAAGAAAAACTTTTAAACATAGGTACCTATTTATAAATTGCCTTCTATTGTAGTTAACCTTACCGTAGAAGTAATAATTTATTCAACGCACTATGCTTTACAAATACCACTTGAAATAGAATATGTTCTATGTTTAGATATGGTAAATATAATAACACCATAAGATTTTAATTTAAAATTGCTCAACCACTTGACGGAGATAATGTCATCAAAACTTCAGCCTCAAGATTAATATGGCAAGGAAATCTAACAAAGGTTCAAGTTGTTAGGTTACTTCTGTACCAAAGAAAATTTAAAAGCAAAATGATTGATTTATAATATTATTAAAACTACTTATTAGCAATATACAAATATTTCACACTAGGACATTTAGACATTATTCTAGATGTTTACATTCTTTATGATGTAAAAGTTGACTGCGAGTCTCTTCTCTCGGAAAACAAATAAATAACCTCTTCAGTTCCCATCCAAAGCAAACTAACTTAATCAAAGTAGACTCTGATTTCATTAACCGCACGACTCAGAGATAGTTTAGTCTATCGCTCGAAGTACCTAACTGTTATCTTTAGCTTCCTTAATATTACACAAGTACCCAGGTACTGTTACATCACTGTGAAAGTTTTTCGGTACGTTACGTGGGAATTAAATCAACGGGTTGATTTCAATTATAATTGTATCGTTCCATTGTTGGCTGTTTGTTTGTTGTGTAATTTCTAATCGTGGGTGGTCTTGATTAGTAACTTTTTATTTGGGTAGGTAGATGTTCCTGTACAGTAAGTCTTCTTATTTTTCTTTTCGTATTGATATATTTTCTATTGCAATATTAAATTAGGTTCGCCCAGTGTACAGCATTTTCTGAAGCAATCAAGGCTTAAGGTGAGCAGTGAACATGATGGCATATGGATCATATCTTCTACTGCACCATTAGAGCATAAGCTAGTGTTACTCATTGAAGGGGAAATACTAACGATATTTTGGTGGTACTTAAAATAAAGCTCCATAAAGCGAATCCTTATTCTCGCTTGTACGCGCTTCAGCTAGAAAAGTATTTTCCGAGGGGATCGAACACTTACTCATAACATAGAAAACTTAACTCGTGACCTAAAAAGAGAAACAGGAATTTCATTTTAAATAAACGGAAGTGATGACGGCGAGGCTGCGCGATTTTCTCGCTAAGAAAACGCCGGATACAAGTGTTAAAGGTTCAATTTCCTATCGTTAATATTAAGAACAATATTTAATATTTCGCTAGGAATTTATTAATTAAATGTTTGCTTTGTACCAGTATTCGAAATATGGCAAATTCCTTCCGAAATGCCTCCGATGTATCATGTCTAGCCTGCCAGCTAAAATTAAATGTTCTAAACTAATTAACATATTACACTTTCTTCGACGTAACATTTAATATTTTTATTTTGCGTTCTAGATGGCCAATGTACTGTGGAGTCTGGTATATGTGAACGGTTCTTACTTGCTAAGTGCAATTCGGTGCCTTACTTTTAACATGAGGTTTTCAGGTTTATCTCTTTTCATCGTTCCTGCATCTTAATCATCATTCTTCTACTACGTTTTAAAAGATATTTTATGGAGTCTCGCAAGGGTGAATGCTTGGACCTATATCACTAAACACCAGTAGCTATGATACGAGTAAGCGTTCATGTGAGAAACTAAATTCACAATACATTTTACGGCTACATCTGTCGATGGATTATCGATCTATTTTTTAATTTCTAAGTTCATATCAAATACAGAGGTTTGCTCAATTAATAAAAAAACAACAGTTGGTATATCAAAACGCTTTAAGCTGAAAAAAACCATCGAAGCAAGCAGAGGGGTTAACGTAGAAATTGGTGTATTGTATCCAATACCGCAATATATGCACGTAAATACAGCCAACTAGAAGGGTGACCATGACTATCACGGTCTTTGTATTTATTGAAGCTAAAGATTAAAAAAATATTATATATTAAATATACCTTAGAACTTTGATAACTACAAAAGTCGACACAGTTTTTTAAAAAGCCTGTCAGGATACTGTCGTCTTTTTTATCCCATTTCAGTACAGAATCCTCCAGTATAAATTTTCCTTGATCCATTTGTTTCGATTTCACGCGAAAGTTATTTGAAATACTGAACAATATTAAAAGCAGCTCCAAACGTTATAGATATCATTGAATTGTTGCTTATAAACAGGATTATGTGGTTGGTTTGTTAAGGAAAAAGACTGCGATTGTGATTAACATTATCGAAATACACTAAATTGAAGCTTGAAATAATATTTCATAGTAGTAGTAATTTTACAATCACATGATATGCACTTTATAACTACCGTCATGCAAATTAATTGACTCAAAATTAATTACTTCTAGAAAATAGGTCAACAAGTTACTCGTTGCAAGTAGAGTTAACCTTATTAAATTCTTTAGTTGAATCCTTACACAACATGAACTAGCTTTAAATTTTGCTCGATTAGTTTTCACTTGTTGGTCTGCCTCAAATTAAATCAGTATGAGATACGAGAGTAACTAAATAGAGATAAGCACGAAATATTTCTTTACATACATACACAGTTATTTAAAACAGACATACAGAGCTAAAAAACGCTATCTTTGAATGATTTTCCTATCTTCTAGGGATAGGAAAAACTAAAGCTTTCTAGAACAATCAAGATAGTTATACCTATAAAGTTTATGAGAACATGGTATTCGATTGTTCTGGACGAGTCATTATCTTTAAAAAAGTATATCAGTTCATTCAGCACTTCGAAAATGTCCGTTAATTACTTTTAGAATATTTGTATAGTATGTAGTATCTCCAAATAGCACATCCCCAATTCGAGGGATACCATCCTGAGATCCTAAGAAGAGATCTTCCCTCTCAATTCCCAAATTTATTCATTGCAGTATTTCTAGACTGCCTTAGTCCTTGTTTCTTTACCCAGGTCAAACAGGTCAGTGTTATTGGATTTTCTATGAGATTATCAGTAGCAATTCGAAGTTTGGATCTGTGTCCGGTAAATGGCAATAGATTCGTCCGCTATCACCTGGGAACTTAATATTCTGGCGAAGGTCGTAGGTGAATTAGTACACCTCTGCCTGACCCTTCGGGGAATAGACGCGTGTTGGTATGTGATTGTAGTGTTTCTGGATAAGCGAAAGGGTTTGTTCTTATCTTCGTAATGCGTTTTACCGTATGTTTACTCGCCAGACGTTTCGGCGTCTCAGTATTGATTCGCGTGACCTTTCACAGCTTATGTAACTTTTCACTTGAAGGTCTCCGCATCTCGCTCCTGTTTTCATGTATCTTATTAAGTGGCAATGTTAGGTTATGACATTATGAGATAAAGGATATCTGTTATCGTGTCTATGTAGATAAGAAAGTGAAACAGTCGTCCTCTGAGTCATCGAAGAAACTTTCAGTCGGGGATTGGGAGAATAGTCTTATAATGTGAAGGTTTTCATGTTGTTTGTATGCGAATCTATTAGAGGTATATCCATGAGCAAAAATTTAATACTCAGTAAGTTAATAATAACAACAAAAAAAAACATCAATTAATACTATACTACTAATAATACTATAAACTCGATATTAAGTTCTAAATAAGAATAATAAATTATATGATAAAAATCTTTAGTGCCATCACTGTTATTACGAACTTCCCTAAATTGTTATCAACACATTCATCATGATTCATGGTAACCCTGCATAATATGCATGTGTGCGTCAATGCATACGCGTAACTTGCACTAACGGCGGGTGTAGTGAGGAGTGGCCTGGGTAGGGGTGGCTACCCCAACTAACGCGATTGGAAAACTTTAGGGCGGTGCAATGGCTCGAAAAACGAGTATTTTTTACTTAGTTTTATTGAAATTTGATTGCGGGATTTGAAAAACGATCATATGCAATGTTGGGAATGGAATATGAATATCAGAGATCAAAGGATTTAACACTGGATTATATTGTTGTGAGTTGAAATTTGTCCGCAATAATCCATAGTAATATTATAATTGCGAAACTAACCCTGTCTGTTTGTCTTAATGTTTAAACTGCGGGACCAATTTTGATGAATTTTGGTATAGAGATACACATTGAACCTTTGATGAGGACATTGGCCTGTAGACCTATCGTTTTAAAAATCCTTTGAGGTGGGAAGGAAAATTGGGGCAAATTTTAGAAGATTGAATGGTAATAAAAACTACACTAGAGATAATGCCCACTTTTACTGTCTCTTAAAATTATCAGTGTTGTGTAATATAAGTAGGAAACGAATGGTGTAAAGATATGTCAAGTAGTACTACGTATTGACATATTCGTATCGATAGTATGCATATAGCGTAGTCGTATTGTTGCGCCTTTATAGCACGTGTATAAAAGTCGCGTTTATTATTTTTACAGTCCAAGTGATAATCTACTTGTCATTATTTTTATACATCTATCGACTCGATAATGCTAATCGAGGCGCCTAGCTGCGTGCGCCACACTACACTTCGTTCCCATTCGATTTAGTTCAGTACGCAACGAGCGCCCGACACGAGCGGACGTCACGACGCTCAATAACGTGCCGGCATTATTCTAAAACACTTTTCAAAAACATTCACGCGTCCAACGGAACCGTCCTCAGTTTTCTATCGTAATAAACAGTGTCAGTGCTTTCTGTGTTTATACAAGACCTTGGAAGGACTGTTTCGAATGCGCCAGGAATTCCGACTGCTTCCAACGAATATTTTTACCCCTTTTTTTTAATACACTGCGGTTATTTACGCTTATCGGTCGTCCAGATATTGGTTTGATACAAAAATTCGAAATCGCATGTTTACTAACTAGGTCTGGCATGTTTATTCATTAGTTGCAGTACGTAATGTTTTCACCGGTTTAAATTGAACGAATATTTTAATTATTAAGTAGGTATATCTATATACTTATAATATTGTATCTGATACAAGTATAATAAAATACTGACAGATAAAGATAGAGTAGATATGACTGAATTAATAATATCTCTGCCACTCATTTTAATCGAAATAGAAAATCTGTTTTCTACACAATGTAATTAACATTCCTGTCAACGCTTCAATTGTCTCAATTCTTAATTTATGATAGTAATCTTGATACATCTATTACTATGCTGTACTTTCCTACTAAGGTTATCATCGTCACTAATCAACAAAAGCCTAGTATCTCAATTATGCGATCTCTAAATGAACCACTAATATCTCTTAGCATTTATAAAGTACATTATAAAGCAATTTTACCGTCGCACATTTTATCACCTTGGTTATTACTGCACAAGTGGTTAACCGCGTTCAATGCCTCGTCAGGAACATCAATTAGAAACTTAAAAGGCACTCTATTTTATTCACTAGAGAGTTGAATATTCCTAGATGTCTTCCCCAATTGCGGTTAGAGGATTATTTATGTCCATATACGTTAATGCTCTACAATATTGTTCACTTACAGTTTATTGTCATTTTTGATACTGAAAATCTGCCTTCAAAAGCTTGGACTCATTAGAAAGTTCTGTTGTGAGGACTAATGTATTGACTTTTCAAGAGTGACATTCCATTGTCCATTATCTTTGCTGACGAATTGGCTAGGTTCATTTGTGACGATAACGTCGGTTAGAGCTTATTGCTGAGTCGAGTCGATTCGCACTAGCCGACCGTTGACCTATTTTAAACAAGCGACTGTTTTAGATATGATTGCAGACTCGACAGATGTCAACAAACTGTGTTTTTAATTCTCCTGGACGGTTTCATCTAAGTTATTTGTGTTGGCATTCCTTTTGTCTACGCCGGGTTCCACGGACCAATTTTTATCACAAACAAACTTTTGCATTTCTTTTCTTCATCGTTTTTCGAGCGCTTAATCTTCTAATGCGTATTTTGCTACCCGACTTGCCTCAAAGGATCGTTAGATATTCTGAATTAAAACTTAAAAGATTAGTCTATGAATAACGAGCAAAAGCGTTGAATTTTTAAAGATAGTGCACGTGTTGCTAAATTTAAATGTCTAGAAATTTGGAACCGTTATTAATTCTACTTCAACTATCACGTTCTTTACCAAAGTCTTCTTTTGAAAAGTATCGTCTACTGAAAATATAATTTCTAATAATTCAAAATTATCATACAATACCTTCATTACTGATGCGCTAAGAGCTATCGACCTCACTCCATTTGTATTCATAACGTCAAAGCGATCCTTTTTCAGCCACCTTTTCAAAGGCTCTTTACATTCCTCGAGATTTCCTTCGGGATTTCGCTGAGTAGGTACTCTTGATAACACTGCCGAGAAAATCAGTTTTCAGTTCTTTAAGACTACTGAGTATTTTTACTGGACCATTTCTAAGTTACGTATCTTCTTATAAAGAAAGAAATAATTTTATAGGTGCAATTTGAGCGCAAATTAATAGGAAGCTAACAAAAAACACACAGAAGGCAAGATAAGAAGAAGAAGATAAGGTTGAGCATCTACCGTTGTTGCAATGAATTTGCCGTAGATGGCTTCAACTAAGTACCTTACGCCTAGCTAAGCCGACGAAGGATATAAAAAACATGGACTGTTCACAATATTGTTTACAGTATTACCTAAATAACTTGGGTAAAATTGATAGTTTCATTAATTGTATAATCACCAAAGAGACAATATATTTAAACAGTTTTCTTTTTGAAATACTGGTGCTGGTATCATATTTTAATAATCTCAGAACGCTAGAAATACCTGCTCATTTTACAGCTCTTAAACTTGACTCATACTCTGCAAGAAAATTCGGTCCACACATAAATTAATTAGCGCAATCCTAACGGTGAAAACATAGCATAGTTTCTGATATAATTGATTTATGAACAAGTTAAGAATTATTACGGTCGAGGGGAACTACTTGCGTTACCGGAATCGTCGGCAGAACGCATAGCATTCGATGCAATGCTTGTTAGATGCGCATGCGCAAATCACCACATCTAGTTGAACGTTATTTGTGTGTAAAATTTCGATAACGGAGTATTTTTTCCGAGGAAATCGGAGTGATCAGATCAATGCGCTATCACACTTTTCAAAAATAACATCAGGCACGAAAACTTTGTTTGACACCGTGAACTGAAAACAAAAATAACAAATGAGTTAAACCGCCTTCAAAAAATAATAAAATAATTTTGTCTAAATTTTGAGTGGGTCTTCTGTTTTTGCCACCGACTTCCCAAACTGTTTTAGACAAAATTATTTTATTATTTTTTGATGGCGGTTTAACTTTTTTGTTAAAAGTAATTTTATTTTGTAATTTTTAGTGGAAAGTTTTGTTTAGAAGAACTTGTTAGCCAACTAAACGCACTGCTCCAATAAGACAGCGAAGTTTCAGAGTAAACGATAATATCATCGATGTAAACAATTTTTAGATTTTTGTTGATATTTTCAAAACTGCCTAACCGATTTCGATAAATTTGAACGGGACCACCTCTGAAATATGACCTACCAAACAAAAAAACTATAATTAAAATCGGTCCACAATTGGCGGAGATATCGCGTAACAAACATACAAAAAAAAAAACATACAGACGAATTGAGAACCTCCTCCTTTTTGAAGTCGGTTGAAAAATATGTTTTTACTACAACTGCTTGGTGATTAAATCTTGAATGCAAAGAAACAATGTTAAATTAATTACTTGGTGATTAGATCTTAAACGCAAAGAAGCAATTTTAAATTCATTTCCATAACTGCCACCTATAAAAAATGGACCTTATAAAATCTAATAAGGTACCTTCTTATGTAAAACATGTCGTTTGTCGTCTCGATCAATATTTAAACCAGGAGAGGCTGTGTTTTCATTCTGGTCATCCAAAAGTCGTTTGGTTTTTTTTTTGTTTAAAAAAAAAGGTTACTAGCAATGTGGGTCACACATTACTAGTAATCTTGTTAACCCCTCGTGCTAAGCTAAATGCTTGTGTTACGATTGGGTTCACGTCGGTAGTGCAATGGGTGAGTTTCGAACCGGCAACCACATGATCACAAGTCCGACGCCCTAGCCATTAGGCTACCGCCGCCGGTTGTGTAAGCTGTGTCCTCTATGCCCAAAGATTCGTAACACTGCCTCAGCATAACATTCCTTCAGTTTTTTTGTACATTATTTTGTGTTCTTCTTCGTAATATTTTGGATGGAGCGGCTTATCTAGGCTTTAGGAATGTAATATTCCTAAAGCCTACATAAGCAACAGAATTAAAGTTTTATCTGGTCTAAGTATTTTACAAACCTACAGAATTTTAAGGAACTTCGAGAAAAGCCATTCTTCAGTGAAGTCGAATCCAACCTCCTATTGTTGATACTTAAATAATCATACATTTTAATTATTGCTGTCAAATTGCTGAACTTCTAGATCTTTAAGAATTTCTTGGCGCCATCCAACTAAAGAATTGCTTACCATAAATTAAACATTCTTCAAAGTTTCTGTCAATTTCCTTGTCAGTTCTTAACAAAAAATTAGCGGACTTAGCTTTTAACCAAATTTTCACATTTAGAGTTATTTTTCATGAAATAGTCATACAGTTGGCGCATTGCGACGTTCTCATGATCTTATGGTTGCAGATTTGTATGTGCGATGAAGTTTTTGTGTACCAATACGTTAACATTGGTGGATTTTCTAAATTGTCAACCGTCTATATCTACAGTTAAAATGTTCGTCAAAACATTACATGAATCTGATTGAACTTGTTTTGCATCCAATGACCTACAAGCACTTGATACGTGAAAATCTCTGATCATAAAACGCATCAAGTACAAATACAATCGATGATAATTATGTCGTTGGCAATATTACAAATATTTTTGTTATTATCACAGCAGTAGACTATTGATAATAGTACGAAAACAAACAAAGGAAACGGAACGATTGCTGAAGGGATCAACGACACATACAACGACTCGTCGTGTTGCGTAGGAGTCGATCTATTTGCATCTTTCAGTTTATATATCGATCTCGCTTTATCGTGAGGGAAACGTATAGCTCTGTCTTTGTTATATATTGTGCAACATTTGGCAACATATTTATTTTTCCCGTGCCGTGTGTGCCAAAAACACACGTGGATGACCTGAGCCCAGATAGATAATGTAATTTTGTAAGTGGGTGCTTGAGTAAACGGGATTTCAAAACGTTTACGTTATTAATACGATGAGTTTATCAACTCTTATAAACAATTTAGATTTTTTCGTATTTTTTTACTGAAAGATTGGAATCGTTCTCATCTAGTTTGTTGAATTAAATATATGTTTCTGTAAACGTTTTCATAGATTAAGGCACAACTTGGCACTGACGATTATGTTAATTACGTTTCCTAACTCGCACCCTCTAGGAGGAAACACTGAAACCATCTCAAATAGTCATGGTATCTCGTTTTTGTTATATTGCATACATTACTATGCCCTTTGATTCTAGAAGTTTAATATCTTTATATACTGTCTTTTTTATTTCTGATTGCAAACACTACATATTGCTTAGAATGGAAAATACCCTTACCATACCTATACCAAACTCTGGGAACGAACGAAACCCGAGCGTCTCAACCGCACGGCTATCAGCGCCAGAGATTCAACATAAAGAAATGTATTTACCACGTGTAAACTGGAAATAAGTTGGCAATTTTGAATTTCAGTCTGTAATCAAAAGTTTCAAAAGTTATCAAAGTAATCAAAAGTGATACTCAGTATAAAACGTCAAGGAACAGTCAACAATTCTATCGATTAGTTTGATCGTTTTATGTGTAACTACGTAAAATTCTTTGTACTAACGTATTCAATGTTTATTTATACGTCGCGTTATATTTTGTCCTTCCAAGGTCGTCGGTAAATATGTCGTGACCATACTCACTGTATCGTTTATACCCTTTCAGTGGACAGTAGGTATTATATAAAACATTGCCGCATAGTATTTTTCTATACATTTATTCAGTGCTACTATTAATGTGATAATGGTTTCTTCGTGTTAGTGCAGTGGCACGGATTGCTTTGTTAGTTGTACTAC
Source organism: Subacronicta megacephala (assembly GCA_958496365.1). NCBI lineage: Eukaryota > Metazoa > Arthropoda > Insecta > Lepidoptera > Noctuidae > Subacronicta > Subacronicta megacephala. Next base: position 12,836,405 of record OY292525.1, read on the forward strand.
AACTGTTGTATAATGTCGAAGACTCTGAACGCCTACAGAATGTAAGTATTAATTTTTATATTTACGTAATTATATGTGAACAATTTTCGGATTTAGCTTAATCATAAGCTTGATCCAAATCACTAAGTCTGGTCAGATATTCAGACCACTTAAAGTAACAGGAATCCTTCTCATGAAATCATTGTAAAAAGAGACTTATAAGTATTACATGCCAGGGTAAAGCTGATTATAGATAATGTTTATAAAGAATCTTGTCTGTCATATTGATTTGGATTTTTCACATTCCTATTATGATCTATTACCCGATCAAGAAGATTTACAAAAGCTTATATTTTTAGTTTTCTTGGTTACTGTATCTTTTAAATGTGGTTAGTTTTCTATTGAACCACGGCTGCTATCAGAACTTGTTGAACCGGTCCAGGTTGCGTCTGGTCAGCCCTATGTAGAATGTGTCTTTTTGTTTTGCGTCGTATAATTTTAATGTTCCTAATTCTATAGTCTTAGCTAATTTATTAAGACTACTTGCATCATAATATAAGAAACTTGGGTTTGTATAAAATGGACAAATAATTTGTTGTCCTATCACTTCCTTCTACTTTGTGCCCACTTGCTTCTTTTTACTTTCATAGTTTATCGTAATAACGTCAGTTGCTAATCCCTAGGGTTTCATCACATACTGTTCACCGATGAGGGAATTGGGCCTTAATGTAATTGGGAGCGAAATTACCTTTATTATTGAACAAAGATACCATTTGGTTATTTTGTAATAAGTTCGATTTTCTCACGCGTATCATGAAACTAGAGATTTGTTCCATAACCGGCCTTATCAACATCGAATTCTATAACATTTCTAATTAATACCAACTTAAACTAACAACTTTCTTTACAAAATAATTAAACATCTTCATTAGCCCAATTAAATGTCTCCATCCATAAATCGGAAGTATCATCAGTCATGACAGTACATTTTCAACGAGCACTAGTTAATTAATCACTGTGAAAGCTACATGAATCTCTTGGCACGAACAATTAGCGATTAGCAGATTTATGGGACCCTATTATGACTTGCGTTATTACTGTCGTCAGTTTTGGATGTTTATTGTTATTATCTGGGATTTATTTGTCATAAGTTACAACTATGGCATATCTGTATCAGTTTTTTATAATTTTATAGTCAAGCTTTGAGCTATATTATTCTAGAGCGGCAGGTTCATGTGTTATTCCAAACAGGCCATGTTTCTTCATTATATACCTTTTCGTAACTATTACCTCCTTTCCAGAATAAATCAATTTCGTCATGGCTTAATTTGCTAAACCTTGTGTATACTGAGAAAAGTATTAGAAAAGAAAATCAAATTAATGAGCTTCTGTGAATTTCTGTAAATATTCATCACTAATATTTTTTAAAGCCGATTATAAGGCAGTATTTTTTCCGAGTTTTAGCAAAGCCTTGATTTATTGAACCCGTAAAGCTTATAAAGGTCGAAATTCAACTAAGACAGCAACAAAGATAGACAAAGATGAGAAAAGAGTTTAGTTCAGGGATAGTGTGCTACTGCTGATAATATTTCTTTGTGCTAAAGTTGGTGATTTTTTCCTTTAGAAGGTACTCAATCAACATAATCTAATTCAGTAGGCCCTTCGACTTTTTTGCCTTCTATATCTTGTACATAAGAAAAATTACTTAAGTAAACTTCTGAACGAATTTCGAGGAAAGGGCATATCAGGTGAAGTCTAGAAAATATAGTGCTAAAGTTTGCTGGCCGAACTTCCAACATGTTCCATGTTAGTTTAGTTAGTCTTCATTTTGTTTGAAGCTAGAACAACTTAGTTAGTCTACATTTTTTCTGAAGCTAGAACAACTTTAAAGATAGGATAAGTGTAATCAAAACTAAGTTGGCTCACCGGTTTTCCTTTAATATCTTATTTATACATAGGCTAACAAATGTTGTCTCATTACCACCTCTCGGTTCATTGGCAAAGTCATCATCCCCTTGTCCTTTAGCAAAGGTCGCTAGTCCTCGACCTTTTTACGGAGGGACGAGCTCATCCGGGCCCAATGTCACCATTGAACACTCTTGAACTTTCAGGAATACTTGAGCCGTATTAAATGTTTCCTTATACGCGAATTCTCTTTCAAGTTTTCCTTATATAATATAGTCGTTCAGACGAAAGTAACACTTTGTTTTCAACTAAGAACCTGCCTAATTCTAGCCCTTTGTTAGTTAATTTAGTTTTGAAGGAAAGGAAGGAAAATACATTATTCCAGTTTACACTTTATTCATCTCGTGACGAAGATGCGTCGGCTTTGGTAGAAAGTTTTGAGATTTTTAAAGGGCTAGCCTTCGGATAGAACAAACTAATGCTCAAAACAATAAGGCTTGTTTTAGTACATAGATCCTCCCTTACTATTATATTGTTCTCTTTATTTCATGGGAGTTTTGATTTTGTAATAGCATTTCTTGTTTCGTGTTATCTTATAACTTCATATACGCTAACATTAAAAAAACAATATTTGTACCTGTGGCTTTTGTCCAAACAAGCTTTGTATAGCAACGGACTACGTTCTATATCTTTAATACTCCCACAAGGGAATACCTTTAAATAAATGAAATTACAACTTTGTACCCCTGCGCGCACATTATACAAGTTAGGTCCAAACTGTCGCGTCCACCATTAGTTATTCAGCTGTGGTTCTGTTCAACCCAGGACGTGTTCGTATCCGTATGTGCAGAAATTTTTAATGCTGGCCACACTGGCGCCTGGACGATGTCTAGACGGATCGATTGGCCCAGGCATGCCCTATGTGTGGGCGTAGTAATTGCATTAGTGTATCAACCCATTGTTTTCATAGTCATTACGGTTCATTTTCATTTGATCCTTTCTGAAAGGTGCAATATGATGCGGTCGTGTTTTACTCTTAATATAGTTTAAACAGACAAGACAAATAGTAAGTATAGTATATACGTCTCTGGATGAATTTCAGTGTTACCTACCTGATGAACGTAAAGTTACACCGAAACAAACTCAAACGTCAGTGATATTAAAAAATTAAGATTCTATCTATGATGCTTTTTTTTAAATATAATTCTTATGACGTCATAAAGTGAATAATTCTGAAAGGAAATTGGCTATTTTGCATTGGGAAGGCTTACCTATTTGATTTTCTACGAATGACTAACAACAGTTCTTGGAAATATTCACTTTTCTATTCAACGAAGACACTTGCATGACGCTTTCCCAGGATATGAATTTTCCATTTACAAAAAATGGTATTATACAGCTAGTATAACAATAATAGTAGCTAGTAAATAATATGTTAATAATTATATACAATTACAGCCTGATACAAATTAACAGTTAGTCAGACAGGCTTAACAGCCCGCATAATACAAGAATACCGTACTTTAATAACAGGCAAATAAAATGTAGCAGCGTTTCGCGTATAATTTATGTGATGAAAAGGCATATTATTAAAACATTTTACGCCTGGCACCTATCCAAAATTTCCTTGTAAGTCTTGCAAATCCTACCCTGTGTAGAACGCGGTTTTACGACATTTGGGCGTACAAGTATTGCTAAATTTACTGCACCTTGTGAGTTTTAACCTGGTACTTTTGGATTTTTTATTATATTATCGTATACGTTTTGCTGCAAGTAGTAAACTCCGTGATGTGTAGAATGTACGGATTATTGAGGGAATAAAGTTTAATTTTTTGGGAGGGGACGTAGTTAAAAGACGTAAACATTTTGTAACGTGTCAGTGTGTAAGTAAACACAAAAAAATGAGTTAAAGTTGTGTCAAGATAAGGTCTGTCTATCCAAAAAACCACTAAAACCATCTCCAAAGGTTAGTGTCTCTAGTAAGAATACACATTTCTTAGAAGATCAGATTGTTTAGTCAAAATCACCTAATTGCTGGGTGGATGAGTCACATTTTAATTACATGTGCAAGTTAGTCTTTTGATTTTTAATATTTACAAGTATTTTCGAGTTGGACTACAAACAATGTCTTTGTCTGCTACCTTGTTTTCTGCAGTGTACGAAACGACTTTCCTCTAGCACATAAAAGATCCACCTCTTCTTAGTATTTACGATACCCATAGGAGGGTTAGGGGTAGCTGATTCGTAGGAGTCGTAAAGAATATATTAAAAAGTTTATCTGAATTTTTGAACTTAAAAGTTGGCTATATGTATTGATTATGCAATTAGTATGTCTAGATATAATATAATCTCTTAGATTTGCGCATCGACTGACGGACTGCTTTCCGTGCAAACATTTCGTATGGTTACAAATATCGTATGAAACAAATCCTTGTAGATCTAGTATTCTTTAAATTGATATTGTTTGTTTTGCTGTTTATAATTTAAAATCCAAATTATAATGTTAGCTGTCACAGACAATTTCATTGCAATTTCATTGAACTGCTCGAGACAAAAGGTAGCCTAGGTTTTGGTCCAAAGTCCAATCTACATAAACCATAATTTATTAAAATGGGTTCAGCCATTTATGTGCTAAAACGTTACAAATAAAGAAACAAGACTACTAAACCACTTTGGCATTCATAATATTTTTATAGACTTGTAGCTCCGCCATATTATCATTACAAAATGGAAAACGAAACTCATTTTCCCAACACCCATCCTCTACTCTGTAATCAATTATCCTAATCAAATTCAGTCGATTGTATTCCACTCAATCATCAAATATTGGTCCAGCTTCAATCAACATTGGCGTACCGAAATTGCTCTCCAATTTTAATTAATATAATCATTTTGATGTCAATAGATTGTGAATGAATTCTATGTACGAACAGTTCAAAGGTTTCAATATATTTGAAAGTAATTAATTAATTTACGCGCAAATTCATCCTTTTAACGAAAGGTATTATCGTTTTAATTGAAAGGTCAATATTGTTTTAATAAAGAACATATTTTCAATGCGTTTTGTAAGTATCTATTTACATTGAGTTTATCTAAGTGTTATTCTTGGGCCAATAGATTGTGTACACTGATATTTATTATGGCTTGAGTTCTAAGATCCACTATTTGTTACCAATTTGTTGGTACTATTTAGTATTTGTTTCAAATCATATACTTTTACGTAGTTTTTATTAGGAACTTGTATTATGTTCTCTGCTAATTCTTCTTCTTTCGAATGACTTAGTATAGCTTCTAATTCCAAAAATTTAATCTAAAATCCGGCAAATTAGCGCCGAGATTATATGAACGTCAAAATAATAATTTATATACTATATTGTACAGGCGGCTACAAGTCAAGAGCTATTGTAGTTCTCAGTTTAAGCTAATCTCACATTGTATAGTCTATCTTTACAATAAGAGGTCACTAAAACTAGATTTATAGTTTGATGTGTAGCCGCGCGTACACAACAAAAATGAAAGACATGATACCTTTTCAATCGAGAGATTTTTATCTTATAATTTTTACATCTTGCTACAACACTCCTTTCTCTGTTATGTCTATCAAAACATAAACAAGTATCTAACTCACCCTAAAGCTCTACTTAACCTAGCTCATGTCGCACAGAATTTCCTAATTTTCTGTGCAAACATTGCGTGGCTCGCTAGCGGAGGGTTGTCGCCCTTGGTTGTCATGGTAACGGGTGTTTTATGCGCCCCACGTTGCCTTCACCCGGCCCTGTAGAGGGGCGATATGAATTTGGCAAGGTTACCACCCTACCCCCCTTCGCCCCGAGGTCTGGAGACTGGAATCCTATGAGATGGACTTATTTAGCTTGGCTTACACGGGGCAGGATATTCTGTTGATACAGTTTGGATAAGTTATTGTTTGCTCTCTTCAAGGTTTTTATCTTAACTCAGCCGAAGGTATTCCCTTTGGGTGAGCTGAAGGAACTGTAATTTTGTAACAAGGATCATATTACAGGCTATGTTGTTTTTTTCGTGGCATGATACTCCCTTACTTATTCACCTCTGAAAAAGCGTCTCTCTTATAAAGGAGCTTAATAAAAATCAGGCCTTATTCTCCCATGTGCCTTATTTTAACCGTTGCCGTAGTTCGATTTGTTAGACGTCATGATTACGTTCCCCAATTTATGATTCTATTATGTCCTTATCAAGGTCGTGAACAAGATAATATCTATTCGTACATGTTCAGCAAATACATCTACCAAGTTATTTGTAGTTATTTCCTACACCTACACTTCTCTCTACATTTTAACCATCTTCACCTGAGGGAGCAATTTGTGGAACTTGAAAGGGCTTTAATGATGAACGCACTAACGCACCCTCTTAATATATCTAAGTGCTCAGACACGGTTCCCTCATATTGTCACTTCTTTATAGTAATCTTTGGAACAACTGGTTCCCATTTTGCTGAAGAAGAGCGTTTGATTGCCATAAAAAACTCGTGTATAAAATTACGACGCTTAATATTTCCTTGTGTGTAGTATCGTTACATTTGACCATGTTTGACATGTGTTAATCTTGTCGGATGTGGCCTCCGTGAAGGTATACAAGTATGTGCTAACAAGATTGATAGATAATTTAATAATGTTTATGTTGATTTATGACTTTAGTGCCAAGATAAGATCACCTCTGTTATAGGAGAAGATCTTATTGCCTGCGGCCTTGTTTCTTTGCTGGTATGGTAACTTCATTTGTGTTCCGAATATGAGTGGATGATTGTAACTACATGTCTTCAGATAGTGTCTACTGAATTAACATGCTAATATTTACATCTTTAGGAAGTTAAAGAAACACCAGCAGTTTAAATAAATCTATCCAAGCTTGGTGACAATGGTGTATCACTGAGTTTTAATAACTGGTGTTTTTAACTCCAAAATGAACAATAATATTAAAATTAGTTTTCCGAATATCGGCAGGAAAAATGTATAACCTGAGTTCCAACCCTAAGCTTATCTAGACTCATAAAATGTATGAAATAGGAGACGAGAATATTATCTCTAAAGGCAGATCATACGAGACTGGTTTGAATATAAAGCGAACCTGGTGTCGCAATCTAATACACGGCAATAATTTAGTGTTTCTAGACACGTCCTGCTCCTAACACGATCCCCGTCCCCACTACAATGAAACTGTCAGACTACCGATAAAATGAGGGTATAAAGATAGGGTAGGTTTACCGATACTTTTAATGGAATGGGGGTAGATAATAGTTGGAAGACATTTTATTTTTTGGTGACGGAATTATCTAAACTATTCTCCGGATTCTTTCGCCCTCTGTTGTTATCTTTAATTTATTGTAATCATTTTGAATGGGAAGTTCAAGTTCAAAGATTTAAAACAATACTCAGCTGTTATCAGAAAACCAAAATTACTAAGACAGCTGCTATGAACCAAGTCATAGGATAAATCTACTTAGCTTAGCTTATCTTAGAAGCAACTCGTAAAGTAAAATTTATCTTACTCCTAACTATTACTTCAGAAAATCCCTAATATCACAGTTAACTCGGCAACGCATCTGCAAATCCTTTAGTGTTGCAGGTCCATTGGCGATGATGACTACTTACCACCAGGTTGCCCGCCTGCTCGTTTGCCGACTAAGCGCATTGAAAATATCAGTTTCCTTAACATTCTTCCAAAACTTTAAGCAGGAACATGTGTCCAAATCGCATACTTTAAATATTAAATTTACAACCATAATATATTTTGTTATGTGACGTTACGTTTACGCAACCGGTCAACATGACAGTGACTCAGGGCCAAACCACTTAGATACTACTAGATAACACAGTTTTACCTGATAATTTATATTTAGATTTTGACAAGCACCGTAAACATGGGCGTTATGAATGGAAACGAATTCTGTAGATACCGTGGTTGCTTCTTAAACAATTAAGGCTGCTGTGTTTTGTTAGGAACCTGTAGTACTTACTCTTTTATGACTAGAGAATGGAATAGAATAGAATGTATCTATTGCTTACTAGGGACAATTTTACATATTATGTAAGAGGCATTGTTAACATTGAAGAAAAAGTAGGGGTTGCAGATTGCAGAGCAGTGGTTCCTCAATTTTCAAGGATTTGGAACAGTTGATAAATCTTCAATTCTTGAACTTGGGAACCCTAGTGACTTCTATGAAACCTTACTGACTAGGAGTGGTTGTTGTAGAGCAACCAAAATAAATTACATTGCAGTTTGGCCTTTTTTCGTGATCTGTTTGTTTTTCTCTGTTGTCACTTATTCCGGCTCTGTTGGAAACACCATCTAGTCTTAGGCTTATTGTTAGGCGTAGCAAGAACACTGACAACGATTAGATCTACTTCTTAGTCAACAAATGTTGCAAAAAAATTTCTGTACTCAAGAAAAGATTTTATTTCCTGCCGAGTTAATAAACGTGCAGCATATTTTTACAAGACGATATCTCCGCGGTTATTTCTTCATTAGCAGCACCTTTACATAAATCTTTTATTTAGCCTCCAACTAAAATATTCTTTACCTTCTATGTATTTTAACCTCTTGTATATTCATTCCTTATCCTAACCATTCTATTCAGAATATCAATATTCCCCCTTAACCCGCTACGTCATCATTCCTCGGCTCTCCCTCGTATTTGATGCCGCTTTAATTGTTTCCCATTCAAGATTTCCTTGTCTATCCGCTTGCTATTTCCGAAGCCTTACCTGTGTTTCCGTGGTGCATACCATGTTCTGGTTTACGTTTCTAATAGGTTTTCCGCATTGCGTCATTGTTGTCGTTCATGTCTGCCTTCACATCTCCTTTCGACCTTTGCCTGATGAAGTTTTTATTTAAATTCTATGTTAAATTTAATTTATGTGAAGTTTTTTTGTATTCTTTAACAAATATTTAAAGATTTATTTGATTAGGTCAAGTTGCGATAGAAAAATGTATTCGATTTAGTTAGCTACATGATAGGGTATTGTTCTGTTCGTTAAAACACTTTTTCCGAAACTATAAGAACTATGCTGTTGAAACTTGGTATTCTATGAACCGCATTAAAATTTTCACACAAGAATAGAAAATAACAATAAATTTTAGGGGATTACCCATACTTAACTGAAACTCAAAAAAATTGTTTTCGTCAAACCCATAACTAACTATGGATAGGTCTTTAAAAATGATGTTGAGGTTTCTCATATCATTTTTTTCTAAACTGAATACTTTGCGCGAGAGATACTTCCAAAGTGGTAAAATGTGTGTCCCCCCCCCTGTAACTTCTAAAATAAAAGAATGATAAAACTAAAAAAAATATATGATGTACATACATTACCATGTAAACTTCCACCGAAAATTGGTTTGAATGAGATCTAGTAAGTAGATTTTTTTAATATGTTTTTTATACCTGAACCCTCGACAGCTGTTGCAGCAGTAAGTAGGTTGTTAATTTACGATTGTGTATTAGTCGAGTGTGTCTTTGTGGTAATAAAATAAAATAATTGAACTCCTTGAAACGATGACTTGTACTGATTATAAAATACAATGCGAGATGCCCATTCCTAGTTTTTATTATAGCTAAAATATACATATTAATAATATAGGCAGAATCTATTTCAAACAGTGTGAGTAACAAACAAAAGCGTTGACCCTTGTTGACTCTGTCCACAAACATGATAAACTATCTATTTGATAATAGACTCCATATTTATATTCAATTACTGTATCAATGAAGTTATTTGTACAAATGGAGCTGAATTTTTTGATACCTAAGAATGCAATTACGTAATGTAGGACTCCGTGATCCCCCGGGATCCCTAACGCATGGTGTTATTTAGAATTTAATAATGAATACGTATGGGTACCTGGGGACTACAATCCCATGTTAATAGCCTCGGAATAGCCACATTTTCCTCGCACCACCAACCGAAACACTGGAAACGTGTTTATTAACTTATCAAAGAACATGTTTCTAAACATGGCGTAAACTAAACTTATGAGACTACACAGAGTAAGACTCGAAACAGACCAAACGGTGTCTCCTTCTTCTTCCAATCTAAGCAAAAGTATATTTTTAAGTTGGGTCTGACCTGTCATCTTTGTGAAGATTATACAAATGCTGACAGCCAGTGGCGTGCACAGAGATTTCAGACAGGGTATGCAATAAAAAACTGACCAGTTTCAGCTTTTTGTAGGTATCTTCCCCACCTACCTGTCTCTTACCGCAAATATTCTTACTATCGCGATAAGTAAACAAAATACAATGGAAAAAATACAATTTGTTTGTATGTACACAACCAGTTAACCAGTAATATTTATCATAAAACTTTTTATTAAAATGACGAGTAATATTACCCTTTCTTTGAGTTAAATCCAAACTGAGTACTGACCTTAACTTTGATATCAATTTAGCTTTTTCCTCAGAAAAATAATGTCGAAAACGCGCCAGATTTTAATTTATTTAAACACACTTCACCTACACAGGTCTCACAGGTATATTTTTCAGTTTTTACGAGTTTAATATTACTTTTTTACAATAATAAACTTATTAAAAATTACTCGACAAACAATCACTTGCGCCAAGAAAAACAATATGGCGAAAAAAATTTGGAATGAATAAAAATATAGTCGATCAATTGGTTAATCCGACTAAAAACGTTGACCCTCTGCAATAAACAATATGCGCTGCTTTTGCGGGTTCTTAATTTGGGCGCAAAGCAAATAAGCAGTGCTTCTAAATCTGTCACACACGCTCATATTTACACGCACACAGTCACACTTTTGCCGTGTACTACACGAGATGCGTCCAAATGCATTGTATGAAGAATAAGCAGCGAGGTGCACTGCTTATCTCAGCAGAGCGCGCCACCAGCGCGGAGCTCAATGACGCGGCGCGCGCAAGTTATCGACGCTTCAACGAATTAGTTCTTAAAAAAAAGTAATAGATGGTGCGCAAGCTAAATTACCATTTTTTTATTACATTTATTTATCATTAGAGGGGAATAAATGTATTATTAATTAAATACATTTAGGGACTACAGGGTATGCAGAGCTTATTTGCTTGTATGGAGTGCACGCCACTGCTGACAGCTACTTACAACTGTCTAGATTTATTGATATTTTCTCATCTCCACGAATTTAAACACCAAATTCGTTTTTGTAAAAAGTAGTTTTCTCCAAGTTTTCTCTTGGTATCTCTCAAACATTCATACGTGCCTACATACTTAAGTATACGAACCTCTGTTTTCCTGATTTTGCGTGTTCAATCTCGCAATGCTTCCTTAAAATTGCGCAAATTCCCCAAATCGCCTCACTTCGAGTTCGGGTTTGGTGTTGAAGAAAACGGGTCCGATCCTCTATATATTGTCCGCCCGACTGAATAGTTTCGTAGACACAAGTACTTTCTAGGTAACTTTCATTCAAAGCTTATTTGGGGAAGCTTTGAAGCGTGAGGAGTCCAGTGAACATTACCTGTTCATTATATGAATAACCGATATTCAGTATCGGTATTTTTGGCAAGTTGCTAACTATAGGTAACACAAGTAAAAATAATTTCTTAGAATAAGTGTCTAGAGTAGCAAAACATATTTCATTCATTGCGCCAAATATGCTGAAATAAAGATACTTATTTAAAAATTATTGTATACAATTTTCATTCGCCGTATTTTTCAAGCGTACACAAAATTAAATGGGTACACAAAGCTCGGTGTTGACTCCCAGACTGCAAAGATTTATTACTGCTGCAATAGCCTTCTCCCGCTATTCGGGCTCGTGTTTAGGGGTTATATTAGAAAATATTTTCGCTTTATCTCGAAAAATATGGCTCTGACGGAGATGGCAGATTGGCTTGACTCGTTTTAGAACCGGTCGTAAAAAATATTTCAGGAGGAATCGAAGAAGCCTAGTCCTGTTCATTTTGTCAATCTCTTTATTTGTGACCAATAAGGATCTATGGCCTGTTGTGTATTCAATCCATTCGTTTATAATAATCTCATATATCCGAAAGTAATTAACTATAAAATTAAGTAAGGATTTCGATTGCATCCTGATGAAGCAAATATTTAATGTTAAAAAGAAACGAAAATACCTCTTTTGGGACGGAGCACACGAAACTTCGGGCAATACTAATCACTACATAGTATAAAACAAAGTCGCTTTCTCTGTCCCTATCCCTATGTCCCTTTGTATGCTTAAATCTTTGAAACTACGCAACGGATTTTGATGCGGTTTTTTTTAATAGATAGAGTGATTCAAGAGGAAGGTTTATATGTATAATATATATATATATATATATATATATATATATATATATATATTATAGTATAGAAAAGCCGAGAAACCACGCGGGCGAAGCCGTGGGCGGGAAGCTAGTATTATGAAAAGGAAAGATTTGATTGTTTTTTTTTTAATAATTCCGATTTTGATAATTCTTAGAAAAACAACAAACATTAGAAAGCTATGTATTTATCCCGCGGTATGACTAAAATCCCGAGAGTTTAAAGCCGCGGGCAAATGTATACTTTTTAATTGTAAGATCTATATAATAGAATTTTAATTAACCACTGGAAAAAGTACCTAGCAGACCTTAACTACTTTTTGACCTACTTGCCATTAATACGTGCCCGTCCTCAGACCAATTTGTTGGCAGCTTTGAAGCAGACGGCGCACTCGAAGGACGGTTAATGGAAAGCTGACGAGAATTTTAATGATGGAGCTATGATATAAGTGCTGATCGTGACTTAAACTCATCGGGAAAGGGTTCTCTACGTCTTCTATACTAGAGTATAAGAAGTAATGATAACTGGAAGCCTTGTAATAAGAATCCTTTAAAACTGTTTTGGTGCCTCTACAAATATTACTGAATCTTTTGGTGCCTCTCCAATCATTCAAGGTTGGACTTGACTCTGAATATCTCCTTGTCTTTGACGAGGTGGAACAGCTAAACAGCTTTCGTGACTCCGGTCCATTCGCGAATGTTTCTCAACCAGGACTTTTTATAACTGAATGTTAGCCAACAACCCTTATCTATCTTTTTCCAAATAGTTTTTCATCTTGTCTTTTGTGATGGAACAGCTTAGCTGACCCGAGTTCACTTCGTTTCCTTGCTACCTACTTATCATGAGGTAGTATAGAAGAGTTAAATACTAACTTCTTATAGTTCAGGGTCTCACAAATCCCATGGCCGTGACTGTAAGGTGACACAGCAAGTGTGATTTTTAGCCCGACATGAACTGATACCAAAAAACTGGTGTCCATTTTAAGAACGCTAAAATCCGCAGTGGAAGTACCACATGCCTAATTATGCGAATCCGTTATGTTGATGCGACGTGATCATAATTTGACACGATAATCGTGAAGATATGCACGCGACATTGCGAATATTAAACGTGCCTACTCCTAAATATTTTTGTGTCAAATATGGACAGTGTGAATTAATGTATTCTAATCAGGCGCACGTTAGGGCGATTCCATACTAATGTCGTTTAGATTCGTTTATGTATATTTTATTAAACTTATTTATATTTTATTTATATTTTTTCCAAATCAAATGCCCTCGAGTAGTATCTAACGGTGTCCTGCGAATCACCGGACGATGTTACCCAACTAAGCTACTAAGGATTCTGCCTGTGATGGTGATGGTAATATTGCGTCGTAATGCTTTGAAAGACAACACAAATACAACGCGTAACTAATACTGAGTTTTCTGAATTTTGCTGCAAGGACAAAATGATATTCGATTGTACTTTGAGTTTTTCAGTAAAATGGAACGCATGATTTTAACTTTTCACCTTTAATTCTGAATACAATTAGTGTAATGACTTTCTCTTCTGTGAATGAATGCATTGCTACATACACTTATCCTAGAAAATACCGCCCTTATGGATACCTATATCACAATGATGAACCACCCAATAATGACCATTTGCTTAGCCGCATAACATTTTCATCATTCCGGTAGTACCTCTCCAAACGAACTCCACAGTAGAAACTTTTGTATTTGCAACTTAAAACTCATTTTTTTCTTTAAATTATGTAAGCAGATATGCCAAATCACTAGTTTCAGGTTTAAGGTTTTGGACACATTAATCTCATTTTAGGCTTATTACTGCCGGTTGCGTAACTACAGAAATCTGAGCCGCATATTACGAGATTAAAAATATCATTTCCTAACTTATTTACTGCTTGTTAAAGCTAAAGTTCATAAGGCTTCACTGTTACCTTATTTTACTTTTTCGAACTCTGTATGTATTGTTGACAACTAGTTGAAAGTTATGAAGTTTGTATTGCATTGCTCATGAAACCTACATGGTGGAAGTGCCTAAATCTCGAACGAAGCGTTTTGCGTCTACATTTATAGTGCGTACTGCTCTATTGTGGAACTCGTTACCGGAATATTTGTTCCCTGAGACCTTCAATTTGGGTGTCAAGACGAGAGTGAATAGGTACCTTTTAGGCAAGCGCACTCGATCATAGACCTTCGATGCTTAACATCAGGCAAGTTGTGGTCAAGCGTAAGCCTATCAGTGATAAAAAAAAATTCTGTAAAAGCTACATTAAACGTACAAATGGCTCAAACTTACAACACTCGGATTTGCCTTTCTTGAAAAACAACTCTTAAACATCTTGACTAATTCAGAATAGTTATGACTTTTTGGAGTTATTGGACCAGGACTAAGATAGCTTGAAAGTGGTGCCAAAATGTTACATCACTTGACGTCCAAAATGATTGATACAATTGGATCATGGGAATTGCCTCTATCGCTCCATGTTTTGGAAACCGGTCAAGGTCTCAATTTTAAGCGTCATTTCACTTAATTGAACAGTTTAACATCGTCCTTGTTTTAACTATAACTGGGACCCAAGTAATCTTGGATAAACCATCGTAAGTATTCATGGTATTGTTTTGGTACCCAGAGACCGAGAAATTTACTCCCCTTTTATCTTCTACGCGACTAGCTTTCCGCCCACGGTTTCGCCCGCGTGGTTTCTCGGCTTTTCTGCATTTAAATTTTTCCTGCAAAAATGTTCATGTATGCTCCACTCCTATTGGTCTTAGCGTGATGATATATAGCCTATAGCCTTCCTCGATAAATGGGCTATCTAACACGGAAATAATTTTTCAAATCGCACCCGTAGTTCCTGAGATTAGCGCGTTCAAGTAAATAAACAAACAAACTCTTCAGCTTTATAATATAAGTAAGTAAAGTATAGATATAATCACAAATGTGTTAGTAAGGATATTTTCTTTCTAAATCTTTACAAAGTTAAGCCTTTAATAATCATCATCCTCCTAACCTAATCTACCCCATCCCAACATTGGGTTGGCGTAGTGTCTTTCTTTCATATAACTCTATCAGATGTTATTTATTATGTTATCTCATCATTCGCTTCTTTTATAGACATATCATCTGTCACACAGTCCAGTCTTTTAGCAGCTATTTTCAAAGTTGCATAATGTATAACTTCACTAATATTCTATGGAAAATGTAAACGTATTAGACTAACATTAAATGTGAGTTTTTTCAGCGATGCTCCACATAAATGGCTTTCATTTTCTCGTTTAAGATCATTCAAAACGTATTCGGTTCCTTATTACTTCGTCTCTACCGCTGTGGGAAATGGGCCCTCAAATGTCACTTAGCATTTCCAATCTTATTTTTACGAATTGCTTTTCATTAGAACAGTGTTCTAGAAATGTCGAATATCAGTGGACAGAGCTTCTGACATTACCGATCAACTAGGTAGTGGCATACTGAGGGTAGACAAAAAATAAAAGGATATTGTTAGGTACTATTCGAGATACCAAACTTATTCTAATAATAATGGTAGCCTATTCGCGATATTTTATTAGCTTTCGATTTACTTTTGTACTTTAAATTATCTTTAATTTATAACAGATTAATGTAATAAATATATGAAGGCCTCACTAAAGTCATCGCCTACGTGGCACGTGGCGCGTTTTACTAAGTACAACTTAAGTAGGAGCCAATTTTGCTTATCAAATCTTACAACTAGCGTAGGAGACACTAAATCTATACATTTTTTGTGAAATATATCATTGGTAAACTTC
This sequence comes from Subacronicta megacephala, assembly GCA_958496365.1. Lineage (NCBI taxonomy): Eukaryota > Metazoa > Arthropoda > Insecta > Lepidoptera > Noctuidae > Subacronicta > Subacronicta megacephala. The sequence continues at coordinate 12,852,372 of OY292525.1, forward strand.
CACGCGTTTTTATTCTTAGCTCATTCATGCATTTTCCTTACATACACGCGATTGCTGGTCCCAATTTATCATCAATCTCATTTGAACCATTCAGGATCATTCGGGCCCGAGATAGTTAATACATGTGGGATAATATACTAATAACGGACTGGAATAAAACACACATCATCCTCTCAGTTCGTTACTCTTTATGTCATCTGTCAACTGTCATCTGTCACTCGTTATATTTTTAATTCATTCACATCATCAAATCGTACATCCTTAACACTCATTTATTCTCTCTCACACCTTACAAGTCATACTATTTTCTCTTTTATTCATCGCGTTCCATTCCTACAAACATACATTTATAGTTAACAAAACCTGGTTGTTACCCAATTGATCTGCTTCTCACGTATTGTTGGACCCACCCCTGCCCCGTTTCATCATTTCCATTGCCGCCCGATGCGTTTGGCAGCCGTGTCGAAAGTGGGCGCGGTAATGTGACGCTTCCGTAACTTCCGCTGCGATACTGGCTGTAAAGGGCGTTCATATGCGGGAACTTTATTGTAGTAAATAATATAGCACCCAATATTTAAATGTTATAATGCCCCTATACAATGTGTACTATGTGTACTAAGAGCCAGACCTGAAAGTAGTTTGTTCAGAATCGATTACTGAATCGATTACAGTGGTTTTTAAGTGTTAACTTTTCCCGAGCAATAAACAAATTGAGGAATGCCCCCTGATCCATCAGTTTGTTAAGTTTGGAAAACTGCACCTTCTGTCAAAGAAGTAAGACTCTTACTTACTTTCAGGCGTTTATTTTTTTACTAGGTGTTAGTATATACATTTTTCTTTTAACACACCAAATTATAAAAATCTTAAAATCCTTGAACTTTTGATGGCAAACACGCATGATAGAGTCTTAAATAGCGAAAGCGTATTTACTATCTGAAATTCTACTCTTAAATCGTATACAGTACCTCCAATGTACTTGCAAATGTATGTAGAAAACATTGAGATATAAGATTACATTGTGTAAATGTATATGGGACTTACATACAATTTAAGACTACATACAAAAATCTCTATTATTATGCAAATTAAAGTAACTTTTGCAGTATTTGTCCTACGAATGTACGTTGTAATTTAGCAATGTTGTTTGTTCTGAATTAAAAGCTGTACTTCACTTAATTAGCTCGACTACGGAATGAGAGTCGTTTTCAGGTCCACTGTGTGGGTTTGCACAAATATTAATAATGAACACTTACGTAAATGGGTTCTATATTAACATTTGATTTTTTTATTTACCAACGTTTAATTAATTCTGACGCTCTCTCTCTGTCAAGACAGGTTATTATACATTTAATAGTTGATAGTAAAAGCAATGATTGATTAACTTAAACGACAACAATCTAGACTTAACTGACTTAAGTAATCAAAGTTACAGGGTAAGTACACACAAAACATTAGTTATTTTTAACTATAAAGCTATATAAGCTAAGAGTTAAGATAAAGTAAAATACAATCAATAATATTAACATTATTTTATCAATGTTAAACGTACATAATACTGTTATAAATATAAAAACATGTCATGCTTACTACTAAAACACTATAAGCCGACAACGGCGACAACACAATTTTTTATTGTTTTAAATCAGAACTATATTTAGTATGAAATCGATAAGACAGCGGCGGTGACGGTTTAATACGACCGTAGCTATTACCTACGTTTTTATAAATTATAAATGATAAATAATAATTTACTGAGCTTAGTATATTTTCTCTGTTCATGAAATAAAGTTTTTTATAACTACTATCGACCATATATACTGGTATTCCTTTAATAACGAACATTGTAACTCAGCTATACTTAATGTGCAAAAAGCTTTTGTTTTCCATGTAAATTCTATCAAAACGGAATGAGATATTACAGAGAGTGAGCTTATCAGAATATAATTTTCTTGTTTCTGGCCCTTTCACTAAATACGACCTGACTGCAGTTGCAACCAATTATATTTAGATAAGATTTTTTTCAGCAACATCTCTATCGTTATTAGCGTATATTTTGTAATGAACATAATAGGCTGTACGCACGGCTACTCGTCGAGCTATACAAATCCAGTTTCGCTGGCTTTTTATTGTATGGAAAGCCAGCGAAACCAATGCGAGATCAGCTTAAGCAGGAATTGTATAGGTTGACTTGTAGTCATGTGTATCACATTTTTGGGCGATAATTTTTATATTGTGTGATAGAGAGATGACGCTTTAGAGCATGTAGAAGAACGGCATCCTCCTCTAACAATGCAAAAATGATAGTATTAACACGTTGTGGTACACATCAAGCTATACAAATCCAGTTTACAGTGGCCTCTCATTGTATAGGAAGCCTATACAATGCGAGATAAGCTTAAATTGGACTTGTTATTATTAGACTCTAAAACGTCACTCGCAATTGAATATGGTCAATATTGTCGCGCTGTGATTGAATCACCCGTCTTCCTATTGAAACGAGTCTTCATTTGCATAATCATTATTTGTAATGTGTCATTGTTCACGATTATTAACGTATAGGAGTTCATGTTATTTAGTATTGTGTAACTTAACAATTTGCCATCGGAAAAAGATGCAATTGCAAATGTTCAAGATATATTAGTAACCTTTGATTTTGAACCGACCCCAGAGTATGCCACAGCATGTAACGTATACTTACCTGACTCCTCCTTTGCCCACAGAAAGAAGATCGAATCCCTAGGCAGGATGACGGCGATGACGCAGGAGGAAATGGTGGCGGGTGCACGCACCGTCGCCGCGGGCCTCGAGGCGCTGCGGGCAGAGCACGCCCAGCTCTTGGCTGGCCTGGCCGCCAACACCGAGCACGAGCATGAGAAGGCGTCGCTCGTCAGGAAGAGCATCGACGCTATAGAGCTTGGACTTGGAGAAGCACAGGTTAGTTCTAAACAATACATAGGTATAACTCGAATATTTTGTAAATTTGGTTTTATCGTGGCCTGCAAATGTCCCTCAGAATGTCATGACATGTGAATGTCATGAATCCCATTTCCGTGACTAAAGGACAGGGCAGGCACCCTGTTGCCTCCCCGGGTGGCAGGAGATAAAAAACACCTGTAAATGCGCTCATTAGAGAGGGATGTTGCTCTATAAGCTAGATAGTATCATCCCTATCTTACAACCTAAAAAATATTACATTTACCCAGAATAGTGTGAACCGCGGTTTTGGACTGGTCTGATTTGGAGTAAACTTGGTCATTATGGTATATTTATTCAATAGAAGGAATATGGAAAATATTTTGGAAGCACTACATAAAAAAAAATCTAATATTCACATAAAGACTTGGGACGATATCTTCGGCAAACGAGGCACAGTATATGTCTCCTGTGAACGAGGGTTCCATTTGAAATGTTTTATTCATAAAATTCTATTATCAAATCTCGAAGATTGTACCAATCGTCAGACCCGAAACACCTATATTGGAAAGAAAATATATCCGTCAGCCGAAACTTCGTATTTCGACCCCCTGTATTTAAGACCCAATCTTCTTAAACTTTGCGCTTCGAACACAACACCTTCCGCGAAGGCACAAATTGGTCTCAAAAGTTCAAAACTCTCAAAAGTTATGAATTATAATTGACGTAAACACTAGTCCATGTTTCTGTTATTTATAAATGTTAGTGTTTGTATTGTTGATGTGCCTTAAAATAAAACACAGACTTGTTTTCACAAAATTAACTTACTGGTAAGAAAATTAATATAACAATTAATTCCCACGTGTGTGACTTGTAAACAAACGTGATCATCGAAGGCTTCGGATTCCAAACATATGTAGAGATGTGTTGTTTGAGGTCGCTGCGGTCTGCGGTTGGTTACATCTGTACCTGGTATGGATTACAGATGTCACTTAGTAGGCTTTGCAGTGTTTAGAGAACTGTGAATACATTTTAATGATGGGTCGATTATGACAAGAGCGAAGCCAGAACAATAAATGCTATTTGGCAAATAAATTATTGCTCCGTACCCTAGATTAACGTTTTCAACGCCAGAGTATAAACGTATCGCCGTACCCCTGACGCCAGGGGTACGGCCACACTAAAGTAATGATTAAATTGTTTATTTCATAATATGGTGCGACGTATATTTTGTCATACATGTGTGACGTTGGCGTTCAGGGTAAGATTTCGTTTGTCACATATATGTGACACTGGCGTTCAAAAGGTTAAATACTCCCTTCTTTAAACTCGTTTCTACGGGGGCCATTTTTGAACAATTCTAAGGTGCCGCTCTCCTAATATGGAAACTGTGGGTTTATAATCCTAAAGAGAAGAGCGAGAACTGAATGCGAGTTACATTTTCCAAACAAAACGTTTTAAAAGCAATTATCCCTATCCTATTTACTGATTTGAGGAAGGTTGTTGTGCAACGGCGTTGTATCTTAGGTCCCAAGTGAGAGGCAGAGACATTTAATCAACTATTTGGAGACAAATCCATACCCTTACAGTCTATTTTCGGGATAATTCCACCAAATGATACTGAAACCTGGAAATCAAACTTCGCGGTCAGCGACTGCGTTTGTGAGTTTATCAGTTTTATTTTAAAAATAAAAAACAGCTTAATTAGTTCTCCGTGACAATGCTTAGCATTTTATCTAGATAAGTTACACGCTTACCTACAAGTTCGCACGCGACAATATTGATCAAACCTGGTAATCGACTTAGTAACAGCTAAAAACAGTTTTCTTTAAAGAACTTCAAGCATCTCTTTGCTGGAACGTTCCTTCGTATAGTTTATCTTCGTAGAAATCCCATACCTTCCAACTTTATACAAACTTCAGTAGAAAACAGGTCAAGAATTTTGTCATTGAACAGCTTGGCTGTAAAGAACGCCTGTAAATGAAAGGGTGGCAGAGGTTAAAGACAAACAGCCGCAGGGTAGCCTACATTCGCTGAATACCTTTAAGGACTCCTCGTTGGAGAATCATTTAGGTCACACCTAGCTTGGCTCTAGGGCTCCGCTGTGTAAACGGAAATTTCAACGTGTAAAATGGACGGTACTTTTAAACCAAAATGTCTAAGCAGTCTTTTCAATCCAATTTTTTATCTATTTAAAATTTAAGTATGGATGGATTGGGTGAAGATCAGACAGCAAATCATTGAAATATTGTTCGCACATGAGAATAATACAGTCATTTCTACTTGGTATTCATACAGTATTATGTATTTGTTATGTATTTAACAAAAACATGGCATACATTAAAAGACTAACTGGATTGTGCAATAGTAAAATATGACTAACCATTAGAGAGCAACTAAATACTATATTCCAAATAGCTTTCATGTCGTTTTTGCATTTATATCTTTGTCTTATTTAAGTCACATTATAAAATAGGTTGATAGTTAGAGCGACTGCCAAGCGCGAGGTCCTATAGTCGACAACTCAGCAGCAGACAAATAGATTAGGTTTTTCTATGAAATTCTAAAAACAAGGAGTTTAAATTTGTACCGGGTTAATAACGAAAGGTTCGCCTACAATTACATTAAACTTAATACATATCGGTGACCTGTGTGTTTGTCAGTACACCACTGCGTAAGCCTTCTGGGACACATGTGTGATGGTATGTAAGGTTACCCTTCGAGTTATGTATGGAATCTCTAATAGAATGTTGCCATTTAAAACAACCCAAAGTTCGTTGGCTTTCTTCTAATTAAATTCCCAAATTCATGACGCGAGGTATTTGAGGTAGTTTAATAATAAAGTATTATTTGAGTTAAATGATTGTAATCTATGTATAAGTACCTACTTACTTACTTTTATTTCTTATTCAACATTTCTGCAGACGTCAAAGTCATTCAATGAGGTCAAATATTTTTTCGGTTTAAAAGGGCAATTTAAGATAATTAACCTGAGCCTTCGTTATTGATCGAATTCTCGCAAGCGAAGCTGCTGAGGTTTCTGAGTTCGACTCCTAGGTGGGACAAATCTTCATGGGGCTTCCAATTAGGAACTTCTCAGTAGGTACCTTAAATTGGTGGCACAGGATTTATTAGTAGACTGGAACTTTTTCCACACAGCATGAATACATATTATCTCAATGCGCCGTATCTCTAGCGTCATTTTTCAAAAAACCTCACAGTAGAATTAAGTTGCATGAGTGAATCACGACGAGAGGGGCGGTCCTCCATTGAGCTTCGCACAAAGGCACGCGACACCCTCTTGTGAGGTTGACGACGTCAGACTACTTTGAGTGTGCGGCAAGATTCGAGATGACAGCGATTTCCAGAGTTAGTGATTAACATAAACTCTGTAAAACGCTAAACGAAAAAAAAAGTAAATGTTCGTTAATTAATCTTAATCAAAATTGTTGATCGATTGCTTTGAAATTTTTATATGCGCGTGCATATTATGAGCCACAGAAACGTGTGGCCGGGTACATTAGGTAAAAAGTAAATATAAAACTCCTCATTTTTGTAATAAACCACATGTTAACGATTCCTGCACAACAGCGGAACAAAGAAAGTATCAACGAACCAACAATTTTGACCTAGTTGCGAACCTCCGTGATCAGTTTGAAATCTTTCTTAGACATGTTCGAGTTCGATAGCACTTTACACAACTTTTGGCGTTAATACTTTATTGGCATGAAATCTGATCAACGTAACAGCAGTTTGGCATGCTTCTTCGATTATTTTGACCTTGATATTAATAGGTGTTGCCCAGAAACAACCACATCAATGGCAGGCACAGATCTTTTAACAATCATCAACCGTATTACTATAACATTGCGTACATTAGAATTAGATGGGTTGTATGACGTGGATGTCCCCTGTACCATGTTTTGGGACTAACAATCTGGCCTACACTAAGCCGTTTAGTAGTAGCTGCTTCTCAGTTATGTCTAGCCCCGTAGGTACGAGGCTCCTACACAATATCATAATGGCATTTAGAATTGGCATAACCTTTCGATATGTCGTGTGACGAAGGTTATGTAAATTCCATACATTTCGGATATCTAACTTTGTTATCGATAATGAAAATGGGACATTGTCTAGGCCCCCAGGCCTAGTCCCCTTTACGGGAGTCTGCCTATGGACTGCCGGTGGATACAACACCATTATGGCGGATTGGCAGACTTCGAACGACTCAAGGATGCAGTTTGCCGTTGCAGAGATTTTGGCAAATATTTTTTTTGTTGCAAAAGTATTGAATCGCTTTATCCAATATGTTTGCACCACGGCCTTTAGACATCAGTTGTACTTGACTCTACAAAACGGCTGATGGTCGTGAGAATGTTTGTTTTTAAAATACAAAGGACTGCGGACACGTCGCGTTCAGCCTTAGGGTGGCATCTGCTTCTGTTATTTGTATACGTACTAAGTACATAATTATGTTGTTTACAAAAAAATATACTTATGTCACAGGATGATGAATTATTCAGAAGACTTTTTGTCAGGTAGCTGATGATGATAGCAATTATTTACTTATACCAATCATGTACGGAATTAGGCACTGTTAGGTACTTTGAAGAATCACTTTCAGCCACATTGGTAGTTCTCTTCTAGACTTTGACAAATAGGGTTATATTATAGGGTAACATGTTCTTGGATCTTATATGGACATTGCAGAAATAGGTTTTTTAATTTAGGATAGTATAAGGTGCAAATAATAATAAGTATACAAATACCTATAGTAGGTACATGTAAGTTATTAAGTAAGTAAGTAGCAACCTGCCACAAAATACAAGGTTCGCATTAAAATTAATAGGTACCAAAACATAATTTTAAATCACGAAAGGCACGAGACGGCACGACTAACGAGTGCTCATTAATCAACCAAGTTTATTTACGTCACAAGATTACCTACCCTCACGCACCCTCGAATCTCGCGCGATCCTCTGCTCACAGATTAAAAAAAATAGTGTTATTCTGGCTGGTGAGAAAGTATAAAAGAACGATTTATGGTGAAAAGTGTTGGGTAAGGATTTTCCACTTTTAAGTTTGAATTGATTCCGCTTGATTCTGTGTGGGGCGCAGTAATTTGAAACTTTGTGACATCATTACAACCATTTTTATTTGTTAAAAAGCCTTTTTATTTTCACCATTAATACGTACATAAATACACTCACTGACGCCTTTTTCCCATGGGAGTAGGCAGTAAAGCCATTTACTACGATTCTTGTGTACTTATTTTGCTGGGTTCATATTCCATACATCTTGTCATATAGGCGCGTCAGTGGCGGATACTATGCATGCTACACTTCCCTTTCTGAAGGATCTCGCCAATAAGTTCGTTGTGTTTCTAGGTGTCCCCATCGTGGCGGCTCCACTGACATTCCCTTTATAAATCCCTTTTGTAAGTCGCCTTCATCCATTCTCTCGACATGGCCAAACTATCTTAGCATTTCGTCGCTGGTACTCCATGCCGCGTAAGTGACCGACTACCGATAACATTGACATTTATCGAAAATTCGGCCTTACAGCAACATGTTAGTAACGCGGTATTGGAGTATCAGCGACGAATAATGTCTTTTTCCATATCCATTCCCTGATCCAAATGATAATTATGTATAAACAATGTGGAATAAAGTACTTACTTTCTCTTAAGTCCATCCAAACGTTGTCTGTAAGAGATCGCTTTAAGCGATAAGACCGCCCATTACCCAAGATTTATAACATGTACTTGACACTATTTTTTGGTGTGCAATACAGAATATTCTATTCTATTCTACTTCTACGATTCCAGGTGATGATGGCGTTGGCCTCCCACTTACAATCAGTGGAAGCCGAGAAGCAGAAGCTCCGCACCCAGGTGCGGCGGCTGTGCCAGGAGAACGCCTGGCTCAGGGACGAGCTGGCGGCCGCGCAGCAACACCTGCAGGCTTCCGAGCAACGAGTAGCCCAGTTAGAGGAGGAAAATAAGCACCTGGACTTCATGGCCTCCATTCGGTTAGTAATTAAGTAGTAATCGAAGCGGCGACGCCGAAGCCCTAGCCATTAGGCTAGGGCGTCAGACTTGCGATCATGTGGTTGCCGGTTCGGAACCCACCCATTGCACTACCGACGTGAACCCACTAGTATTACAATTGCTAGTAACCTTGTTTTTTTTTTTAAATCCTTCAGCTATTGAATAAAGATTTACTCAAGTATTTCAAAACCCTCTAAAGCAAAAATAAAAATATCTATTTTCTTCTCTCTTTATTAACATCAAAATGACGAATAACCAAAAATCAAAACGGCGAAAACAACTCATTCAAAGTATTTTAGTTCTTTTTTTAATTTATGTAGTTCAAATAAGACATATATTTTCGAAGTCTGTCTGTCTCTGACACGAGCTAGGATATATTTAAATATAAAAAAAAACCACATTCACTTCATGTAAAATTAAAATATTGCGGCATCATGAAAAGGATTACCAATTCACCATACAATGAATTATTGAATTTTTTATTGATTTAGAATTTTCCTAGACTAGAGTACAAATATCAATAACCCTATTAGAACACCTTGAAACCTTGAAAGAATTGAACGAAGAAAAATAATATAATTATTATGTAGAGAAATATTTTTAAATAAAGTATTGGGCTGTAGATATTCGAGGCGGGCTGCTAGTAATTATTATTTGTTGTTATTATTCCAGCAAATACGACAGCGATATAACAGAGGAGTCTGACACGAACCGTAGCGGCCAGAGCGAGAAGAAGCGCGACGACCCCATGGTCGATCTGTTCCCGGACGACGACCACGACGACAACAGGAACAACAAATGTAAGTACACTTGCTAGTGTTAATATTGGTATTGATATTAAAGGCGAAGCTGTTTGTTAAGAGTAGGTTTTTGGTTATTTTCCTTAACCGTTATAGATAGAAATCATTAGTCTTTTTACAGTGGTTCCAAGTGTGAATGATATTTGAGCTTAAAGGTACTGCGATTATGATCATTTTGTTTATATAAAGATGCATAATATTAAATAGCTTTCCGCCCTTGGCTTCGCCCGTGTAAACTATACGTTTTATATTATTTTACGGGATATATACCCTTATGCCTGTATTCCTCGAAGGGTTAGGTAGAGGTGTACTAATGTATACCCATATTTCGCCGGTATGTTTAGGTCCTATGTAATAGGGGGTGAGCACGGGATAATTTAATAATATAGCCTAGCACTCAAGAATAATGTAGTTTTCTATTGGTGAAAAAATTTTCTAAACTGTTAATTACACTTCTGCCTAACCCTTCGGGGAATACAGGCGTGATGTTCATTATGTTCCACACGATTATAAATAATATTTCCCCGTAGCCATGTCTCCGACCCCGCCGCTGCACTTCGCGCAGCAGGTGAACGCGGGCTACGAGATCCCGGCGCGGCTCCGTACTCTCCACAACCTGGTGATCCAGTACGCGTCGCAGGGCCGCTACGAGGTGGCCGTCCCCCTGTGCAAGCAGGCGCTCGAGGACCTCGAGAAGACCTCCGGACACGACCACCCCGACGTCGCTACCATGCTCAACATACTCGCTCTGGTCTACAGGTAACAACAGCATCGACATCGTTTGCTAATTTATTTGGGATCGGTGCAACCTGTCTTTTTCTTTAGTCGTCACCAGCATTCGATTCCTTTACGATTATTAACTTCACACAATCCATCCATCTCAAGTTCATCTCATCCATGTCAAGTTACCTGTAAGACCAAAGAAGGGTCTTACAGGTAACTTGACATTCTAATTCTCTCTGGTAACCTCAGAAAGGAAAAGAAAAAAAGTCGAATAGCTATCGCCATTTAGGTACAAAATACATAAAATAAGTACGCTAAACAATACTTAACAATTGTATTTAAGAACTTCATGCAAGTAATTGCATTTACACAAGATGAAAAGGGAGAAAGAAAATAATTCGCTATTAAAAATTATATCCTTTTTTATACCCAAGAGAATTGTATTTCAGACTAGTATTTACACTAAATTTTCATCGCGATCACAATAGACAGACTAAGGTCGCAATGATAATATAACCGCAAGTAAACAATAAAGAATAAATATTTCCTTAGGTACTCCTTTGGCTATTGTCCTTTGCAACCAAAGGACAATAGACAAATAGGTCATGAAACTCATGATAACATTCACACAAATAAATAAGGCCTACCAATATTAACTAAATAATTAATTAACTATTTGTTTTTATTATCGACTAGCTGTTTGTGCCCTGCGTGAACCTCCAGGTGAATTTCATGTATTGAGAGTTCCATACAGAAATCCCAGCCCAATTTTTTCCAGTGGATTTTAAAAAGAAGTCTCATACAAAAAACAAATTATAAATGTGAAGGCAAATTTCGACATGGCGGGTGGGAGTCGCAGTGGCTTAGCGGTCATAGCGTCTGGTGTACTTAACCAGAAGACGCAGGTTCGAATCCTGCCCGCGGTCGTATTTTTTTCTTCACTAAAATTAATTAATACATATATTCAAATAAACAAGTTAAGGACTCATATTATACCTACTTTTTTTACTTTGTTTGACTGAAAGTCACCAGGGCTGCGCGAAATTATGTAATTTTGGCAGTTCCATTATACGAATGGCATATACACATTATTTTATTTTACCTAAACACATACAAATATTACATTGTCTTTATGAGGTTTTTGGGAAATGCCCATTTTATAAAGAGGTTTTGGCCAAATGACGCCCATGAAAGAAACAAATTATAGGCATTAGGGTTGACATTATAGATAAAGAAACAACCACTATTTTTTACACAAAACTCGGTGGGAGTTATAAATATCACATTAAAAAATTCACGGTTAACAAAAAACATACTTGTAGTTTTATAATTTTTGGTCGTGGGAAGCGGGTACAGAATCCAATGTAAAGCCAAGGTCATCATCAGGAGCGGTAACTGCGTCCATAATCGTAATCAATGTTGGCGAAAAATCAACCAGAAAACGCAATTCAAAAAATCACTAGTCGTAATAACGCATTTTGTCAACAAACAAAATGTGAAATGTCAATGTCAATCAGTCAGTTGTCAATTATGATTTACGATTATTATTGACGTAGGGATGACGATAAGATATCAATTTATCGAAAAATCTATATAAAAAAAAACCGAAAACACGGAATCGGTTCAATAGTTTGTATTTGAAACCCAAAAATGGACGAACACTTCTTTTTTTCACTTTTTTTCTGTAAAAAGACAATAAAAAAAGCAGAAAAAATCCCACGAACAAAGAGATTTCCCAATAATCTGTTTTTACCGGTTTAGATGTATCGATTTTTTCAGTAAAAGTCGCTATCCCTCCCTACTTTGACGGATTGACCAAAGCCCGGAAGTTGTAAAATAAAGCAATCCGATTGAGTTTCTTAATTAAATCGGCTTTTAATTCCGGAGTTCTGTTACAAATAAGTTTATAGCAATAATTTAGTTACTAAATGCGTATTTTTTTTGTATTTACCACATTGTTGGGCAAACCATGGCCAAAAATGGGCGTTTCCCTTTAAAAGTATTTGGGGGAGGTTTCTTTATCATAAAAGATATTGTCAAATGTAGGGTGATGCATAAACCAGGGCTTCCTAGCCCTAAATTTGACACAGAGAATGCATGATTGCTACGCTGGAGGTCCTGGGTTCGATAAGCGGGTCGAACAAAGTGCTATAGTGGTTTGTCTGTGATATTCTCAGTACCAGCTCTGAGCTTGGAATTATTCCCGGTTAATGATCCTATTACGCCTCTAACTTCCTATTACGCGGGACCTCTAAATATACCGGCGAACTGTGGGTGTACATTAAGTACACCTCTACCTAACCCTTCGGGGATTACAGGCGTCATGAGTATCTTTGCTTATGTAATGTATGTTTTTTATAACGTGACATTGTCTACAGGGACCAGAACAAATACAAGGAAGCGGCGAATCTGCTGAACGATGCGCTGTCCATCCGCGAGAAGACCCTCGGCGAGAACCACCCCGCCGTCGCCGCCACGCTCAACAACCTCGCCGTGCTGTATGGAAAGCGAGGTGAAACATTATTACTCTTTTTATATGACGTGTTCATGACGAAATCGATGATCGTCGACTAGATCCTTTGGCCTTACGGAGAGACATTACGTCTCTTTGCGTCTTTTACCGGATTTATTATGGGGAGTGCTCTGAGGAATTGTTCGAGCAAATACCAGCCGCTGAATTTCATCATTGCACCACACGCCATAAAAGTAAGTTCGTCACGACCTCGATGGTTGGCAATCCACCACAGTCCGGTTATCACGAAGCTTCCTACCGAGAACATGTAAACTATGGAATAACCTCCCTGCGGCAGTATTCCCGAACCATTAAGACATGGGGGCCTTCAAGGAAAGAGCAAACACACATTTAAAAGGCCGGCAACGCATTGGTGACAGCTACAATGTCGCTGATGTCCATGGGCGGCGGTAGTCACTTACCATCAGGTGGTCCGCATGTTCGTTTCGAAAAAAAAAAACAGTATTTAGTGAGAATTTGTACGATTAGATACGTAAGCGTAGCTGTAAAAAACATTAAATAAATAAATAATCAGCCTATAATGTTCCTACTGTTGGGACACAGGCCTCCTCTCGGTGACAGGGAGTGGGCTGTAATCCACCACGCGGGATACGTAGATGTCACATGTCTTTGAATTTTTGGTTCTGGTGGAGACCACCAGAACCAAAAATTGGTGTTTGCCCTCTTCCCTTTATTGTTTTGGGACCAGTGATCATGGAAATAATTTACACAAAGTAAACCGCCTATATGGGTTCGTTCTTATGTATTATAAACATTATATTAAATGTTGTATATATATCCAGGCAAGTACCGTGAAGCTGAGCCGCTGTGCAAGCGAGCGCTGTGCATCCGCGAGGCCGTGCTGGGCCGCGACCACCCCGACGTCGCCAAGCAACTCAACAACTTAGCACTCCTTTGTCAGAACCAGGTATTATTCTATTTTTTATACCCGGTTTTTTTCATTAAGAAAAGTCGAGCAGGCGAGCCACCCTGGTGGTAAATAGACCGCCACGCATACACTGGCTGTGTTCTAGTATTGTCTAAACAATGTGAAGAAAGTTATTTTGGTGAAGGACAAACTCGACTGGGAGCAGGGGCGGTCGAACCTGTTCCACCCGCCAGGTTGTATGTACTTCTCTAAAATAACTTTATTATCTTATCATGGAAAATGCATACAAAATACGAAAAGATAATGTAAAGAAAGCACAACCAAGCCGCGGTGCCTACCGTTTGGGAAAAGGGGAAAAAGGAGAAGGAAGAGGAGAGAGGGAGGAATTGGGCCTCAGGCGCTCCACACTTGCCTGAAACGCAACAGTGTACGGTCGTCCAGCACATCAAGTTACCACAAAATGTCTAATTTTCTCAGTTGATTTTGAACTTAATTATCAACATTTTAAGGTTTAAAATCATTTGGAGAAATTTGTCAGTTTTGTATAAACTGCTTCTATACTGTGCGAGGGTAGTACTTCCCTGGTTGTGACGACTCTTATAATGGCATAGTGTACATCCCAGCAAGACAATATTACATCACATCTGGCGTAATTCGCTCTGTATAATATAGAACTTACAGATAATTGCAGCACACATTGAGAAGTTTGAACTCCATTAAAGCAATACTTTGACAATTGATATCAAGAAATATACTTTATTTCATCATTCCGGAATTATTCATGTCAAAAAACAGTAAAAATCTTAGTCATGTTGTACTCTTCCATTACAGGATAACTAGATTTCTGTATAACGTAGCGCAATTTATCCCCAGAACAAATACGAGGAGGTTGAGCAGTATTATCAGCGCGCATTGGAGATTTACGAGAGCAAACTGGGCCCTGACGATCCCAACGTCGCCAAGACCAAGAACAACCTCGCCTCTTGTTATCTTAAACAGGTAAGCATGCCCAATGAAAATGAGCCTTATGTTACGAGAAAAAATATCTTAAAGTTAGAGTAAACTGAAATTAATTGGGCTGGGCTGGACCTAAAATCAATTGCCTTTCAATTTTTTGGCCTCACAGACCTCTGTACCGAGTTAACGTATAAATGGGATTTTAGTAAACAAATGTATTGTACGATATATAGTTATTGATCGTAAATGTAATGTTCAGATCAAATAAAAAGTTAAGATGGAACTGGGCGAACCAAGAAGTGAGGCCGGCTAAAACTACGCCTATCGTGTACAACACACAATTACACGTATACCGAAATTACGCCTTATCTATTACTTATTTGATTTGAGATGTAATGAATAAAAACTAATATTATAAATGCGAAAGTAATTGTCTGTCTGTATCTATGTTAGTTTGTGTCGTTTCCACGCCTAAACAGCTGAACATATTTTGATGAGTTAAACAAACATTAACGTTGTAGAGACAGACAGGACCTTGACGAAAGACAGTTACCTTTTGACCCAAAAAATGTTGGAATGCTAGTGGAACCGTTTGCAACACGTATTTCATAAAAATTGCTTTGCAGGGCAAGTACAAGGAAGCAGAGACGTTATACAAGCAGGTGCTGACGCGGGCCCACGAGCGGGAGTTCGGTACTATCGACGGTAAGTCCTAGCATATTATTTCTTGTTACATTTATCTCTAAACTTTACGTTTAGCAAATTATATCCTGATTTATTTATCTCTAAACTTTACGTTTACAGACAGCCTTATTTATAAAAATATAAAACGACTTTTGATGAATTTTATGAAGCCTAGAATATAATGTGAATTGTATTATTTTGACACGTGACTTTTTCTGCAAAGAAAAGAAGACAAAACAAATTATTTACCAATAGGAAATGTATCATATGTTTGATATTTTTATGAATAAGGCACTTGGTATGCGACAGATGGGCGTAACGTAATTTATATTCATTAAAATGCGAGCTATAATCATATATAAAAATATTATATTTTTATTAATTCTACAAACAGTATCTAATTTATTGCAACTAATTTTGTTTATTATTTTATATTCTCTATGCCCAACTATGTTGATCTTAATAAAAGGCTAAGAGGATAATGATGATACAAATGATGTTAAAAGCAGTTCCAATGAAACCCTAATTTGAAACATCGGTGGTATTCAAATTAAATTACTTACCTCTCTATCTTTTCTAACGAAACTAAAAATGATTTTCCTTGCAAGTATTATACAAGTATTATACTTGCAAGGAAAGGGTTTTTCATGTAGAAAGCATGTCTAATTATCAGTATTAAAAGTTGGGTTTAACGTTTTTAATTATATAATTTATTTTATAAACTGACATTATATTTTGTTTACCATTTCAGAGTATATAGCATCATTAAATGCAAAAAAGTCCAATAAAAAATAACAGTCGACTGTAAATAGCATAATAAGAGAAAATAACAAAGTTGAAAGAAGATATTATGTATTACTGCATCATTCCTATAGCATAATATTATTATTGGAGCGCCGGCGGCTCAAACTCTAATCTATAACAGTAACAAAGGGGTGACAAAAAGACAGCTATATGTATTATCAAATCTTGATTTCAAAGGGATGAAACAGAACGAAGCTTGCATTACAACAATAAATTAAATCACAGCCTATACTGCTCTAAAGAAGCACTATAAATTAAGCTTACCATACAAGTCTGCCAGCTCAACTATTCTTGGGTTTGGTTTTAAAAAATATTTCTCAAAAAGAACAGATACGTAGTTTATTTACATTGAGAAAGTACATATTTTTGTTAATAAAACTTCACCATCTAAGAATCAAAAATACATTGTAAATGTTTCTTGGAAATAGCTATACTTTTGCACTTTAAAGTATTGTCTGGAAAGTTGCGCTTATCTAACGCGCTGATCTCTGGAACTATCAGTCGGATTTGAAAACCTCTTTGCATTTGGTAGCTCAATTCTTGACGAAGCTTTTAGGCTATTTAACATCACGTTACGTCCCTAAGTTTTTTTTTTGTCATATTGCCCCTTTATAATTATTCACCGCTTGTAGTCCCGACAGAGTCCTGCCCAAATTTTATCGCAGAGTCACCTACCGAGGCCAATGTTAAATCTTATCCATCCAGGAACCCACTCAAACTTATACAAAAAAAATCACCAAAATCGGTCAAGCCGTTTTTGAATTCTATCGCGACTAATAAACCGCAATTGACTTTTATATTAGCTTTCCTATTATAAAGAGCTTCTTTAGACTCGTATAGGTTGTGGATTCATTTCATCTTGTGTAACATTATTTAAATAAATATACAATTATCTCTTATTTTTTAGCAGTCAAAGATTTGATTTAAAGAACGTACAATAATATCAATTAAATAAAAAGGTAGATTTTCAACCTTTTTGTCATTCCTATACAATAAATTATGGTGAAGGCTGTCCTAAAAAAATACCAAAAGCGCAATGGTTTTGCTGAATAATCAACTTGTTACGAATTAACTGTTTCTTTTTCTACCGTATATTTTATGTATACCTAGCAGTAAAAATAACTCTTCCCGAATATTTCCAATAAACTTAAAAATAGTAAAAAACAAAATACAAAAAACATTGCATGATATTATTTATTCGTGTTTTAGTCATATTTTGTTGCTAATTAGTTTCATATTTGAATTATTTATAGGGTTTTCAAGTGAAAATATTGTTCAGATTTTATTTTATGATATTATTTCTTTTTAATTTATTCCTAGTTAAGGCATGCGATATGTTCATAAATCGTATTTTACTTGACGCGAAAATTATTGCATAATAAACAAAATTTATTTTTATATTTCATTCATTTAATTTATTTTTTTCAATTCTAAATGTAAGTTTGTACTTTGCGTCCAGTAAAAGCGATAGATAGTGAGACATTTTCTGACAATAATTATTTTCTTTCTTTTTAGATCTCTTTATGCATTTTAATTAGATTTGAATTGTAGTTGGTTAGCTTTTAGAGGCTTTTATACTCTTATGTCTTGCCATTAAATAAATAAAGGTCATTATTAGTTTGTACTGCTAAAAGCTTTTGCGTGATAGTAATAAAAAAATACGTTATTTCTCTTTAGGTTATGTCTATCAAGTTACTTAATGTCTCTTCATCTTGACTGTGAATTAAATGTCACAGTATTTAGAGGTTCAGTTCATCCAATTTGACAATCTCAGTTGCCTTTGCTGAGTACTAAGGGAATTTGGACGATTGGATATACTATTTATTAATTAGTTTTAAAATTGCCTTGCGTTGTCTTATTAAAACGGGATCGGAATCGATACCTAGGGCCTTATTCATAACTGACAACCAACAATAATATCAATAATGTACTCTATGGGCGTGAGCCATAGTTTTGTGACATTAGCCGCCTGCGGTGCGCCTTTATCATAATGATGCAATAATAATAACATCTATCTGACTAGTCGTAGTAGCAGAATTTCGGTTTTGAAGAATACTTAATCCATTTTTAACAATGTGTATATAAATCAATACAAACGCGATGACACAATAGTGTTTGCGAAGGTTCAATTTATATAATTATTGCGTTGTGTTTACAATCTTATCTGGTCAAAAATGGCCTGAATTACAGTATCTATTTAAATGGGAAGTCGATAGCAATAGAGTTGCATAAAGCTTTGCTTTTATACATTCACGACTTGAATGTCATTTGTGTTAAAAAACTATCGATTCCGATCCTCGTTTCGTTAAGAAAATTGAATGTTGGATGTTTTATTTCCGAACGATACAGGGTCATATTAATATTACTCATAGACTGCAATCTAGTTTAACATATAGTTATGTATACAGTCCGCATCCGTTAGATTTTTTCTTGAAGTTTGAAACCAAGAGAGATATTATTTAATATGAATTTGTTTTGCTTTTGCAAAAGCGACACGCGGCTTCCTTTTTCCATCTGATTGTTTTTTGTTGCCCTTCGAAAGTCTTGGTATTATATTCACGCACAATTTTGTATATAAAGAAACGGAAAATCGTTTTGTCGCTTTTCTAAGAGCGTCTCTAATAATGGTTATATTTTCAGTCCATTAATGGTTGTTATAAAAATATTAAAAATGTTGATAGAGTTGGCGTTTAAAGTCTGAATAAGAAACTGTTAGTTGGAAATATATTTATGAAGCTATTCTCGAAATTTTAGACCAAAAAGTTAATGATGCCAAATAATTCACTGAAAGATAATTAATTATATGCCAAATGTTGCGAACCGCTGAATTTTAATTTTTGCAATAATTTTATATACATTTTATTTATTTACATTAAATGGAGACCGTAAAATTGTTTTGTTTGTATTTTTATCCTATGGGAGTATCAGGAACAATAAGTAGCTGTCACTTGTCTTCTTTAATTAAATTAAAATGAGAAATCATTGATTATCTCATAAAAATGAATTTCGAATTCGTTTAAAACTACTTTTTAATGTTACTTAACAATATGTCAAATTGTAAAAGACAAAATATTAATTTGCTAAACAAATAAACCTTATTGTTTCTATACTCCTTCCATCCCCACACCATACTACAGCACACAATTTCCTGATATAGCTGCAAGTTATGGTTGCATGGTTCTCGCCTAGAGACATGGATGGATATTTATACGAAACTAAACCTTAGGTGAGTGGCACAAGTTCGGATACTGTGTGGCACAGGTAGGAAAGGCAAGCATGACTAAATACAGTTTATTTTGTTTTTTCATTATTTTATTTACTCTGTAAACATTAGTGTTGCCAGTGTGTCACACCTTCCCGACTTGTGTCACATTTTCTTTATAAGTTTGGCTATGGCTTTTAAATTTTCAATAATGCTTATTATTTTTTGTTATTTTGGGACTAGGCAGTTATTTATGATACTTCCTAGTGGTTTGAATAATAGAGGTTATTATACTAACTCATTATAACAATTGTTGTACGAAGACTTGGACAGACACTTAAAAAATTGAATAAAATTATTATTGAATTTACGTACGTGAAATCTCTTTGCATATCCGCCTATTTGCTCTAAAAATAGCGAATTATTTATTTTTTTGGAAATATGTTTTCAGGCGACAACAAGCCCATCTGGCAGGTGGCCGAGGAACGCGAAGAGAACAAACACTTGCAGAAGGAAAATGCTCCTTATGGCGAGTACGGAGGGTGGCACAAGGCTGCCAAGGTAAAATAACTTATAAAATAATTTCCTTTAGTCTGGAATCTAGATTCATACTGATAAGTAATCCAATACCAAATAAAATATGTTGTGCTCATGACACAACATACCATCACGCCTGTATTCCCGGAAGGGTTAGGCAGAGGTTTACTAATGTACACCCACATTTCGCCGGTTTGTTTAGGTCCCATGTAAAAGAGGGCGAGCCTATTGCCATTAACCTGGCACAAATCCAGACTCCGAGCTGCTACTGAGAATGTCATGGAAAAATCTAAACTAACATAAAAAAAAACTTATTGAACATAACTGATCCGATTGCGTTGGTTCAGTTCCGTCCACTGTTCACAAAGAAGTCACCATATGGGTCTGCGTAGTCCAAGAGGAATAATCTTCGCGTGGCCTCGACACCTCGCAACCATCTTTTGTCGTGTACAGTGGGTTATAGCTGTTACCTGACCCACCCTAGGTGGGCCGGCGGCGTCTAAGTGGGTCAGGTAACAGCTATAACTTACTGTACAAATATTTATGCACTTTTAATCAATTGACTACCTCATTAGTCTATGGGTCCTAAACGTGACTGCTACGCTAGAGGTCCAGGTTTCCCCAGGTCGAGCAAAATGTTATTGTGTTTCTCTAAGAAATTCTCAGTAGTAGCTCTAATGGCAATAGGCTCGTCCCCTATCACGTAGCACCTAAACATACCAGCGAAGTGTGGGTTTACACCTTTGGGGAAGACAGGCGTGATGGTATGTATGTATCAATCGTTTTATAGTTGATTTTCGAGTATCATAAAAATCGTCTCCGCTGCACTGCTCTCAGTCTGCGCTGACCCTCAGAAGTTTTCAGTTCAAAATAAAAACAACATTAAGAATAAGAATAATTTATTTGCAAGAATACGAGTACAATAAGTTGTCATGGTTCGTGTTGTTTCATCATACTCTACCAGATGACTGGTGTGCAAATATCAATTATTAGATCAAACATGAAATATAATTAATACAATAAAATTCAATTCAATGACAATTACAGTAATAATTAAGAATAAATAAATAACGTTATGTTACAATTCAATGTCAAGTACAATTATTTAAAAAGTATAAAGGTCATTTTTATTAAATTCAACTCGATACTTAAAAACTATTCAAACTAGCCACAACCACAAACAGTCACAGTTTATCAAACAAAAATTCCGAAATATTATATTAGCACTTGGTTAGAAGAAATGATTTTAAATATTTTCACTTATATAATAATATTATACCAAGGAGTTTGCCAT
This sequence comes from Subacronicta megacephala, assembly GCA_958496365.1. NCBI lineage: Eukaryota > Metazoa > Arthropoda > Insecta > Lepidoptera > Noctuidae > Subacronicta > Subacronicta megacephala. Next base: position 12,873,736 of record OY292525.1, read on the forward strand.
TGACATGACAAGAAGGAGAAGAAGTTTAAAAACAAATGGCTGTTACTTTCTGCTCTATAATTTAAATATATGTTTCTTGTTATACAGGTGGATTCCCCAACAGTAACAACGACACTGAAGAACTTAGGCGCTCTGTACCGGCGTCAAGGTAAATACGAAGCTGCTGAAACGCTCGAGGACTGCGCACTCCGCAGCCGAAAGGAGGTAACCACATCATAATATTAAAAAAAAAGGCTGTGACACGATCGGACAGACAGACATGACGAATCTATAAGGGTTCCGTTTTTGCCATTTGGCTACGGAACCCTAAAAACGATTTCATTATGATTTAAGAGGTATCGCCTACTACTTGATAAACCTTAGAGAATCGTTTCGCTAACGTAGATTTGCATTTAAAGTTCTTATGATAAGGAGATAAGAACAGGCGACGTGCAACTAGTTTTTCAGGTGCGTTTTATCGTATGCCATTTCACAATTTGACGGATTCGCTTCGATAAATTGTAAACAACGTGGGTTTCACAATCTATCGACAGTTTACAATCTCGCAAGATAGATTATGATCTAACGATGTTTACAATTTTACGGTGACATTTATATATGACTGAGATATCCCCAAAAAATTAATACATTAGGTGACACCTCTTAAGCGTATTAACATCGCGATTAAAGTAATTAATTTAAGCGTGTCTTAATTAACACCGTGTGTGATTTGGTGCACTTTGATTGCAGTAGTTAACCATTAAGGGATGGAGTTATTTTAATATTTTTTTCTACAGGGGTTTTATTGTGGGTAGGACTGAATTTTCAACAGTCGGATCTGAGGAATTAATTCTACAATTTGACAGAAATTCTATACAAAAACTGACTGAAAAATATCTTCTTTCTATTGGGAAAACAGCTGTTTATCCAGAATATGGGTTATGTAGTAATATTTTCCTTGATAATGGCGACAATTTTTAGATTCAGATGCTAATCTACTTTACTAATCTTGCTACCCTTTTACTAATCAACGTTGTATAAGCTGTGTATGGTTGCACATTACCCAGTCTCTTTCGTTTGAATGTCATTATGTATGCGAACAAAGCAAGACGAAATATTGTGTAGGTATAAGCAGCTTATAAGACTTTATTAATAAGGGGATAAGTTTATTATCTTATCTTCGATATTTTTTTTAAGGATATATTAATTTTTCTTCACGATTTTCCTATGCTTACCAACAACACGCACACAATAATTTATATTATATACTTAACGGATTAAGTTGAAACCGTATATTATCTTTGTAAGTAATTATTACTTGGATAATATTGCTAACTTTGTCTGTTATATAATATATATTTTGCTACATATTCTAGCACTGTTTTAACATACAAATAATTAATTTTGCACGCTGCCTAGCACGTACAGCAAGTAAGTCACAAACAAGAAGCTAATTAACGATTTATCGCTTTAATTACAATTTTACAGGTGGCTGAGTAATTGGCGATGTTTTATTTTCCAAAATATTTGTTTAGGAAATTAAAGTAGGTATCGGTAATCACTTGTGAATTTCGAAAGTTACATACATATTTATATGAGTTACGTATAGACAAATCCGATGATATTTATGCTCAAGTATAAATTGATTGAAATCAAAATAATTTAAAAATAGTTTGATCTGAGTAAGTTCAGGTTATATTAAAATAAACGTCTTGGTGTTTTTATAAGTATCTTTTATCAAAATCGATGAAAATTCAAGATATTAAACCTGAATATGAAATTGTTGGCTCTAGGTTTCTTAAATTATTCGAAAGATTCAACCTGTAGCTAATAAAATTGGCACGTGTAGGCTTTGGACATCGTGAAGCAGTCGCGGGCCCGTAGCGGGCGCCACGGCAGCCGCGAAGCTATGGAGCCGCCGCCGGAGCACCACGACGAGGTCAGCGGCTGACGAGGGGCCTAGTCTGACTGCGCTTTGTACGGCCCTGGCTTGGTTTACACGAACGTTTCCCCGAAAATATCACGCATTTTGGCATGAAACTATCTCATACCTTCATTTTTAGTTACTGTATATATTACTGGCTTTAAATATTGGCGGGTAAAAATCTTAGTCTTGGGGGAAATCAAAGGGGTACCCATGATAGTCAATAACTTAAAAAAACATCAAAGATCTTTCATATCTTACAAAAAAACTAACTACTAACTTCAAGTTTGAAAAAAAAAACATCGTTTAGTCAACTCTTAGTCATATAACCATATGAATAATGTTAAGATTATGTAAAATTGTGAGAAGATCATACTTAATCTTCAGTTTACAGGTTAGCAGGTATTGCATCTTATCATGGGTTCCATATTTGCCGTCAATGCATTCCTAATTTGGTCCATATTAAATTAAGTCACAGATATTTTCTTTCGAGAACATATCGATCAGCACAATAAGTAAATTAGAACACATTTAGAACTTCGAGGAACCAAGCCACGCACGTCACTGCTATACGGTTGGGTCATAGCTAAGCACTGGGTTGTCGATGTCGTGATGTCGTACCGCACTGTATCAATCTTAACCACATGTCATAGGAGCTTAACACTGCGCATGTCCGTCATATCGTCATATACATAGTATGCACCAGGGGGCGTTTGGTTCAATGCTATTTAAACGAACTGGAAAGACCATCATAAAAAAACTAGTTTTACACCAAACAGTCAAAAGATTTTACAATTTACAAGCTTTTTCAACATACTTTCGCGTTATTTACGATTCACGAGGTTTTAATGAGGTAACCTGTCTTACCGTACAAACTATCAAAAATAAAACTACAATAGTTACCCTGCGTTTCCACTGACGACGAAACATGTTGCAAACATCTGACTCTATCAGTGGCGTAGCTAGGTAACCAAAGGCCCAAAGGCAAAAAATTACTTGGGCCCAACTAAACTACTTGAAATTGTTTGTTTCGTATTCGTCGTTTTCCGAATTTAGCAGCGGTAGCGTAATGGCTAGGGCTTCGGACTTGCGATCATGTGGTTGCCGGTTCGAATCCAATCCATTGCACTACCGACGTTAACCCACTCGTAATACATGCATTTCAGCCTAGTACGAGGGGTTAACAAGATTACTAGTAATGTGAGACCCATATGCTAGTAAGCTGTTTTTAAAAAAAAACAAGTAACAATAAAAAACAATTATACATACTTCAGATTTGTCGTAATCCAGATTCGTCGAAATACAGTCGACTCCAAAATAAAATTAAAAACCAAATACAAATTGTAACAATTTTAATGAACAAATTAAAACTATTTTATGAACCTTGACTTTACCTATTACCTTGAAAAAAATACAGTCCTGTGACACACAGACAGCGGAGACACTTTAATAGGGTCCCGTTGAGTACCCTTTATTTTTAAACCAATAACACCACCACCATTGGGTATCCATGAGGATTTCCACACGGGACAAAAAAAAAGTTCAGTTTATAGTTTGTAGGTCACAGTCCGAGGGACCCCCTGACTTTGAGGAGCTCCGGGGCACTCCCCCCGTCTAGCCCTCCGGTAGCTACACCACTGACTACGCACGCACGACTGACGCAACTATGCTTCTGACGTCGGTATTTTATTCCTTAGAGATAACGGCTAATTTCCCTAACAATGAAGATAATTATGAACAGTCTGTTGACTCCGATATATTATGCTAACTGTATACTCAGAGATTATAACTTGAATTAAATGTTATCTTTAAATAATTTCTATCACATTTAAAGCAAAACTCCCTTAGCACGTCATCCACGGCGTAGCATGCCACTGACATGGCACCCGAGGTATGACGTACACGACATGACATCAGATCATTACATTCGAGGTCGACTACCGGCCCGGGAATGACATCCGAGGTATGAAAACCCCTGTAAGACATCCTAGACATCAACAACAGGTTTATAGGATTAAATTGTCATAGAACAGGAAAAAATCTGTTATTTAAAAAACGTTCAAAATATAATTGGAATTTAATCACTATGTGGCAAATATCAATATTCAGATGATTTTTTTGTTGTTCACTATAGTAATTTAAATATAACTACTCGTACATATTTTTTTATCGCTAGAAATTCGCCATTTTATGATACATAGAGACTAGATTTTAATTATATTTAGAAAGTGTTATAAGTACCAGGATTTTCTTCCACGACAACATCCTAGGTATGACATCCAAGGTATGAACATCCGGGGCGAGGCATCCAAGGCATGTCCTTCACGACATCTGTCAAGGGTACGAAACTTAAGACTTCAATTTAGATTCACTTCAAGCTACTTATATTGAACTTCTATCTAGTTTTAATCCAAGTTATAATCTAGGTTTTTTAGTTTTAGAGGTCAGCTTATACTGAATAGGTATGGCATTTTTTGTGCTTTATGTTCTCACAAGTCTATGGTGTGAGCTAATTTCTGTTGACTACAAGTCCTTAACTCTGAGCTGATACTGAGAATGTTCTAATGAAATAGCACTTTACCCTACCAGAGCATCAAACTCGAATTCACGCTTTTAAACATTACACGAATTAGTGAGTTAATTTTTTTGTGTAAATATAACGAAAACAATCATACCTACTTGATCGTTGCGTTATTAGCGGGTACTTACTTAATTTTGAATTATTTATTAGGTAAACAGCTTCGTCTTCACTTACCCCAAAGTCCAGGACTGCTAACTCCTCAGATTTACACTGCACAATACTACAAATACAATTTGGCATTATTTAATGCTAAAATATAATAAATATTAAACTAATTTAAGATAATTTCTTTTAATTCATTTATATCAGGGGTGATTAGGTTATCACATTAAATGAAACAGCAGTCATTACAAGTTATCATTAGTCTGTTAAAATAATACATTTTACTAAAAATAGAAAACTGATTTCCCTAACAATGAAGATAGGTAATTATGAACAGTCTGTTGACTACGATATATTATGCTGTCTGTATACTTAGAGATTATAACTTGAATTAAATGTTATCTTTAAATAATTTCTATCACATTTAAAGCAAAACTCCCTTAGCACGTCATCCACGGCGTAGAATGCCACTGGCATGACACCCGAGGTATGACGTACACGACATGACATCAGATCATTACATTCGAGGTCGACTACCGGCCCGGGAATGACATCCGAGGTATGAAAACCCCTGTAAGACATCCTAGACATCAACAACAGGTTTATAGGATTAAATTGTCATAGAACAGGAAAAATTCTGTTATTTAAAAAACGTTCAAAATATAATTGGAATTTAATCACTATGTGGCAAATATCAATATTCAGATGATTTTTTTGTTGTTCACTATAGTAATTTAAATATAACTACTCGTACATATTTTTTATCGCTAGAAATTCGCCATTTTATGATACAGAGAGACTAGATTTTAATTATATTTAGAAAGTGTTATAAGTACCAGGATTTCCTTCCACGACAACATCCTAGGTATGACATCCAAGGTATGAACATCCGGGGCGAGGCATCCAAGGCATGTCCTTCACGACATCTGTCAAGGGTACGAAACTTGAGACTTCAATCTAGATTCACTTCAAGCTACTTATATTTAACTTCCATCTAGTTTTAATTCAAGTTATAATCTAGGTTATTTAGTTTGAGAGGTCAGCTTATACTGAATAGGTATGGAATGTTTTGTGCTTTATGCTCTCACAAATCTATAGTGCGAGCTTATTTCTGTTGACTACAAGTCTTAAACTCTGAGCTGATACTGAGAATATTCTTATTAAATAGCACTTTACCCTACCAGAGCATCAAACTCAGAACTCACGCTTTTAAACATATAACTAAAACAATCATACCTACTTGATCGTTTCGGTATTAGCGGGTACTTACTTAATTTTGAATTACTTATTAGGTAAACAGCTTCGTCTTCACTTACCCCAAAGTCCAGGACTGCTAACTCCTCAGATTTACACTGCACAATACAACAAATACAATTTCGCATTATTTAATGTTAAAATATAATTAAAAATAAACTGATTTATGATAATTTCTTTTTATACATTTATATCGGGGGCGATTAGGTTATCACATTAAATCAAACAGCAGTCATTACCATTTATCATTAGTCTGTTAAAATAATAAATTTTACTAAAAATAGAAAACTGAATTTTTCGAACAAAATAAATACCGTAAAGTTAGAAATTATACCACAGTGCACGTCTTTTTTAATCATGACAGAGACTTGACTGTCTAAATTTGCATATTCTAAGTGGAGCACAGCTCAACACAACGCGTCGCGGTCAGAGGCATCAAGTTGACATACCACACCGGCCACAACAACCTGCCAGCACACGCCATAGGTAGCGGCCATGAACAAGGCACGCGCACGCGGCATTAACTACTCACCACCAGCCACTCACCGCGTCACAGAACTTGCCAGAATTATGTTCCTCAGCTGCCAGAGTCCTTTTGCCATAGGATCCTACTAGAAGCTCCAACTCATAGCGGTGATGGGCAAGATGACTTTGAAGACCCCTCATTTCGGAATCCAGCTTGCTGGAACTCTGTGCACTTTGACCTGAAAATACAAAATCGCTAAGTGCAAAAACATGTGACTGCATATATCTTTCATTAATATGTTGATCTGTTCGTTTTGAATCGCCTCAATTGATTCCGAGGCACATTGTTGACTACAGCAACAAGGTTTAATCTAGTTGTCTTTACCACTCAACAAATATCCATACTGTACTTAGCAAGCCGACAGTTATTATCTTTTTGTAAAAATCTATAACAGCTTCATGAAAACAAACTTTGCAATTCACAACAGTAAACACAGGTTACCGTCAAACGACGTGACATTAATTTTACAAAAATAAACACTGTTCGGTCATCCTTATTTCAATTAAAAAATCTGCAGTAGTTTTAGATATATTTTTGACAAAAAGTTTGCATCATTGTCAACTTTGCTCAGAAGCCAGTGGCAGAAAGTTTCCCGGACTGGCTTATCTCGTCCTAACAATGCCTGTACCTTTTGGTATCTGAATGGCCGTTTCTTCCCCCTTTAAAATATTATGAACAGTCCTATGGTGTAGTTCAGTTTATAGTTTGTAGGTGACAGTCCGAGGGGCCCCCTGAACTTGGGGGCACTGCCCCGTCGAGCCTCCGGTAGCTACGCCATTGGTACCTAGCCTACCTACGCCTAGCTATTTGCAACATGTTTTGTCGTCAGTGGAAACGCGACGTTAGACTCTATGATGACACGATAGCGCTATTTTAAGCAAGTGAATTGCTAATACGTCATGTAAACCTGAAAATATATGGGATTCACGCTAAAGACGTGATTGCATATTGTGTGCGCAAATGTCAATATACGAGGGGCTGTTAAAGCTCCAATCTGATGAAATAAGGTTGAGTATTATTTCATTGACTATGCTTCGTGTACAAAGCTATCAAGTAGAGCTAAAGTATATCACTATTACATTAAAATAACGGCTATGACTGGTCGCGTGTCGATCATACGAAATTATATCGATCCTTCTAAGTCTTATTATAGTTTGCGCTGGTGTCTGCATGATTTAAATACAAAACATTCAGGTACTTATAGCAATATACCGGTACCGGGTAAAAGTTAACCAAAGGTACTGTATTTCGCAATTATTATTGGTATTTATACTGTATTTCACTACAATATACATATTAAATGTTTCACGTTAGACGTCGATAAGTGATTTAGAAGGCTACTATTCGACATTATTTTAAAGGTATTTAAGTACTTGGATTATTTTTCTGATTTGTCCTTCAAATGTTTTTAATTGAAACAAAATTATGATCACAGCCACCTTTTATTCACTCAGGGTAAATGTTATTTGTCTCATCGGGCAGCGTTGCAAATGTTTTGCTTTATGTCATTACACATATCATATCTGGTTTTTGTGTTTATTTATGTGGTGTTTATTGATTTATGTATATGTCTTATTTTTATTTGTATTGTTTTGTTCCAATAGTGTATAAATTTAGGGGTTGGTTTCAAGATCATTATTCTTTATAATTGAAACATTTTTTTATTGTTTAGTGGTTTCCTAATTCTGTGTATTAAGATAAGACTGCTTTGAACACTTGAATATAGATTTTAATACTCACTAATGCTTAAACGATAACCTTGCCGGTACTACACGCTCGAATGCACTTATTTTTAAATTGTCAGAGAGTGAATGCTTCGTATTACTTGTAAAGCGCTATTCCTCTTTCGACCTAAATATTATGGTGTCAATATGTTGTAGTACCAGTTTTATAGAAGTCTCCGCGACCGTAAAAATTCTTACCGTACGTTAACATTTATTACATTATAACAATGTTTTGAAAAAATCAAAATCTAACGAAACGAAAAAAAATCTTATCAAACACAATTGGGATACCACGCCACTAGTATTATTAAATCCTTTTCTTTTCTGCAGCTTTTTATACACACCCATTTAATTTTTATTTGCACATTTTATTTTATGTTGTGTTTCCGTTATAGGGCGCGAACCAAGCAAGCGAACCACGCATGAACCTAAAGTCAAAGCTGTTCAATGCGCTAGGCATCAACACTGGCAGCAATCCGCCGCACCAGTAGCCACGTAGTGTACACTAGGGTTTAAGTTGTCACTCGCTTCACGCACATGATCCTTACAAATAAGTCCGAACGTTTAATTGACGATCGCCAACTGTGAAATGAGTGCCAAAAGCTCTCTTCCAACTCACACAGCACAAGGTTACAAGATTATTTCGCCAATTGAACGGTCCGACTGAAATAACGAGGGTAAGCAATGGCTTTGTGGAAGCAATAGTGTTGATGCTTGCTGTAGTCAAGTAGTAAGTTACTAATGATCTACTAAAATGGTTATTGTACCAATTGCAATTATTAGTTACGGTTTTAGTATAATAGTTTTAGCATAATGCTATGTAGTGTACCCTCCCATGATATTATTCCTTAAAAGAAATACCATATTGAAATTATACATTAAAGATAGTGGTGTAAAAACAAATCCATTGCTGATTGTTCGTACTAAGACTCCGCTCACTATAATTGAGGATCACGTGCGTTCTACACTTAATTAGCAGCCATTTTGAATTATTTAGGCAAATATAATGCAATATTTCAATGGTTGTACAGCCATAGTTGTTTAATTTAATGATAGCATTTCATTACAAATTCAAAATGGTCGTCTAGTAGCTTAGTATTATTTATTAGCATGCGATAATAATTTTAGTAAAAATAAAAGTTTTTAAAAAAAGAAATAAAAAATATAAAAATACAAATGAACGTGTGATAGGAGCATGCCAGTGAGCCGTCCCGCTGTAGTATACAATATTTTGTTTATTAATAAATATAAAGTATCAAGACGGTGTATGTGTGCTGTTTTATATGATGACACTTAGTCATTTGTTGCTAAAATGCATTTTATATAACCAAGTCTTTTAATAGCTTTTAGATTTATACTTGTTGCGAAAGTATTAAATCATATATATTGTATGTATATCCTTATTTTGAAAGTGCATATCAAGTTTATAGTTGGAAATCAATCTTCTAACGGAAAAATGTATCAAGAGAAATGACATTGATTATATAAAATGTATATACAAATTTTGAGAATTTATAAGCTGAATTTTGCATTTATAATCATTGAAAATATTTATAAATATTATCACTACAATAATTTTTATTTTATTAATAATTAATATGAGCATGTTTTAAACAACGATTTTATTCGCTTACAATTTCAACATTTTAATTTAATAATTGTATTTTTAATTATGTATATCGTATGTGAAATTCTTTATTCGGAAGAATGCATGAATGTGAATTTTATTATTATGGATGTTAGCTTTACTCAACTTAAAAAAATACAATTGTAGTTTCTATACTTATATTTTCACGGAAAATTTTACTGAGTGTAAAATAAGATACAAGTATTTTCAATCAATCTTGATGAATAAAGCGAATATTATTTACTTCTTTCTAGCATGGTTGAGTAAAGCTGTGTTATTGTGTACCAACAGTCATGTTTTATCATTATCATCAGTAATTTTATGCTTAACTTTCATTCCAGTGTAGCGTATGTCGATCTTAAGCTTAATGTGAGAGTAGGTGATAAATATTATTATATAGTATTTTTATATACAATTTCTTTTAACTTTGGGGGTGCTCGAAATATGGATTTTTCTATGTACATTAGATAACAATATCGGCATAACTTTTACATATTTTTTTAACGAATCTCCCTTTAATAACCGCCACGTCACAGCAATGACAATTACTTTTTTATTGTCTCGATAACTACCTACGTCGAATGGTAATTTTAAAAATTGTTAATAAATATAATTTATGTAACATTATTTTTGGTTTTATTTATTTTTATTTCGGAATAAGGTGAGTCTACAGTGTTATGCAATTTATAGCCCACGACACGAAGCTAACATGACGCATGACAAACGAACAAACAGATACACAAACATATTTTTGTTTATAACGGCTTTTGCTGTTAGAGTAGATGCATGGTGGCATCTCATTCACTAGATGTTTTATACATTTCATCACTACTATCCTACATAATAGTTACACTTCTATGTCATTGTAGAGTTCATTTTGTCTGTGGTTATTTCCCGCCGTTCCCGATTAGATATATCGTTGGCAAAGGTACAGCCTAGTTGTGAATCTCCTTGGTAACTATTATTTTTTAATGAACACAATCAAAATCCAACAACTTATCTTTATGTAATCAGACCTATTTTACCATCAATTGTTTTTTCATATTATTTTGAACAAAATGGAGTGTAAATTGCATAACACGGGGGCAGGAATGTGGCGCTGTGTCTCGGAGCGCGAGTTTCTCGAAACTGCGTGAGTCGTTGAGGCGCTCGTCTGCAAGACTGTTCAGTCGGCTCGCGGGCCGCCACTCCGCCCACCTGCCAACCGACGTAGACTTCACTGACCCTGAAAGGTAACCACGCTACATTGCAGTCACCATGAGAACTCGATACGACTGACATTGACGGACAAAAAACCTCGAATAAGCAAAACAATTGGCTGTGTTGTAGTAATAAAAAAAAAGTCGAATTGAGATCCTCCCCCTTTTTGAAGTCGGTTAAAAATATACTTTAAGCCTATAGATATCTATATTTCCAGATAAATTGTTATGTGCCAATTCACAACGCTAGAAAATATTTAGAAACGACCGTTATCTAGTGTGAAACAGACCTTAGATTATAAAAAAATAAACTAGGATTATAGACCAAGCAAAATTGTGTGGTAAGATAAGTTGTCAAGGCTTAAAATGCAAGCTATGCTGTCAGCCTGCTATTGCAAATTCCCTATGCTTATAGCATTTCGGCTTATATTTGGTGTGGGGTCTTTCAACTCTTATTCAACCAGTTGCAGAAATAAAAGGAGTTTTTGAATCAGGTAACAGTTTCAGATTACCTAATAACTAACACATTGCGCATTTAAATATATCTTCACTTACCTATCTTGTTTCAACATTTGCGAATATGAAAATTAATTTGAAAATGTATGATGAAACATAAATTTTAAAATTTGATTTTACGAAATGCAACATGTTGCCTGCATATGTCGCTAGTTTTATATTTTTCATTATTTGATTTTAATGTTTTTACTTAATTTGTTTGAATAATAATTTCCGATCCCATTTTATGTTCACCAATTACAAATGCAAAGAGTTATATGGCAATACTACTTATTTAATTTTATTTTCGATTAATTTACCATGCCAGCCTACTAACAGGATATTTTTCCCCAGCATGAAGCGCGCAAGCTCCCTGTCCGCGCTCAGTAACTCTAGCCCGGCCAGTCCGCGACACTCACAGCCGCGGTAGCTGACAGCAGCCGACAGAACTAAGACCATCATCAGATATACCACATTCACATTTATCAGGCTACTGGCATTACAGTCCTGACCTTTGCCTGGTCTCAATGGCCGCGTAAAAAATATTGGTGCGAGTTCCATGCTCTCTGATTTAAAAAATGTACGTAGATGTTGATGTTGCCAGTTAATGGAAAATAGTAACATTATACCTAATATCAACTAAGTACAATATGTGCATAAGGGGCGGTGAAATGTAATAGAATTTGATTACAAGGAATTTTAAACACATAGGATTGACGTTGTTCACGCTAAGTTTCCTTGTTGCTATTTTAAGTTCAATATTTTGTAATTCAACTACATAAATAACGATTTATATAGATTTTAAAACATATCCTCTTACCGATAACTTTCTTTAAATCCACACTATTACGTCATAGAATTCAATCTTTATTATTATGTGGTAGATAACGCTAAACTCGATAAAATCACACCTATTTGAAATGTTGATAATGAACGATGCACGTTCTGTCATCTCGCTACAAGTCGAGTACATTTTGCAGCTTTCTCCTCCTGGGGAGAATAGCTCAATAATAATCACACCACACACATTTAAATATATTTTAGTACTGTGATGATAAGTCATTGTAATAACTAAGATGTATTTTGACTCGACAAGAGCATCACTAGAGTGGCTTTATTCGTACTTAGTTCTGTATTTAAAAAGTAAGCAAGCATAATTTTTATATAATGCATGAAAATGGGGGAGAAGTCTATGAATCGTAAAAAAATAAGAAAAAGACGTGAGAAAAAGAAAAATAATGACGAATATAATTAGGTTAGGTACTCTAATAGCACTATAAAAGTGTGAGTATTAATTTATTATAAAATAAGATTTAATTTCGAATGGTGTCTAACATTGCTTTTACTGTTTGCATTTTGAATAAAGAAGCTTAATTTTGTAATGTCGATATTGTGAATGTTGCTGTCGGTAAAACAGTTGTTGTAGTGAACGCAAACCTTTGAAGTTTAAATTTAAATTTGTAAGAGTCGATTCATTTGAAAAAAAAAATAGTTTTGAGGAATACTCATGCTCGTGAAGTTTAACTCTATATTTTATAGTTATAGTAAATAACGGTGCAAAATCCAATTCCTAGAATCTAATCCCTAGAATTTTTATCTCTGGCTAAGTAGCTTACCAATTTTGTGTAATAATTATATACGGCTCCATTGGTGCTTTGGTTGCGCAATGGACTGGTGCGTTAGGTGTGCGGGGTTCGATCTCCGCACAGAACAAATATTTGTAGGTATGACATAAAGATAGTAAGATGGATTAGGGTGCTTATATTTGAGATTTGTGCTTGTAAAAGTGCTTTCGAGAAAAAATAGTTTTCAGCGTATCTCCTAATCGCTTCTTAGGACCTAGTGTACCTAAGTGGTTTTTCACCATTTTGATTTGTCGAATCGAATGCTTTCGGCTCTCTGATTGGTGAAATGCTCGGAGCCAGCCAATCAACACGCAGAATGCGGTCATAAAAATGGTGAAATGAGAAACTTAAGTCCTCTGCTAGTTTAAGCGTATCCGACAGCAACAACTTTATTTTTGTGAAGGCTTCGGCTCAGTGTAACTTATTCCTAAAGTGATTAACTTGCATGCGTAAGTGCGGCTTATGTAATAACTGATAGACTAAATAGATATTTTTAATGATAACAGACTGTGTTGGCGTGACAATTAATTTTCAATAAAAATCATGTTGACAAGTATTTCGGTGTTTCATTTGAATATCCCTCCAAGCTTCTATGAATTACCAATAGCAAGAGTTTGAATCCTTATGCAGTACGGACAGTACTAAATTTACAAGAAAAAGACACAATAAACCCCTCTGACGTAGTGATTGAGCGATTGACAACTGTGTTACCGTTCAAGGATTTGATTCTGATACCGATTGGAATAAAATATATTTGTCTGGGCACTAGCACGGATAATACGATACTTTGTAGTTAGTACTTATGGATAGATTTTCTGCATGAAGTTGTAAGGTTTGTTTGTAAACACGCAAGATTCTCTACTGTTACCGACCTACTTATCCGTCATTGTCACAAAGGACAAGGTGACTTTTACTTATAAATCTCCTTTTCTTTTGGCAGAACATAGTATCTGCCTATGACCATAATATGTTGTAGGAACTTACAAAGAAACTACGTAGGTACCTATAGGTGTACCCAAAATCAAGAAGTATTTGTAGTGATAACCCAAATCTTAAATATTATAAATGTGAATATCTGTACCTGTTTGACGGCTGAAAGGATTTGGATAAAAAAATTGGCACACACATTTAGGCAGTTTAGAACCTCAACTAACAAAACCTAGGATATGTACCTACATCTATCAAGGTTGGTTCCAAGCCGAAGAAGTCGGGGACAGAAGATAGTGGTATCTAATATTTAATTTTCGTCGTCGGAACAGTGTCCGAAACAAGACAACACAAATATAATGAAGTGCCGCCTATAAATACAGTGTTATGTGTTTAATAACGTCTGCTAAACTCATCAGCCGCCAAGCCGACATATTCGGACGTAGGGGTGTCCGTAGAAAGATTTTTACTTCAGAGTCAGACTGACAATTATTCTTATAAGATTAAATCCAATAATTACGTAAAGATTCTTATCTTACACTATCCTTACATAGCCTATAGCATAGTTGGGGGATGAAGCCATCTTTATTCATACCTATTTACCTCAGTAGGTAAGTACGTGAATAAATTGACTTTTGGAAAACTTAGGTAAGGCCTACTTGGATATTCTGCTAAACTGAATTTTGATTACTAAAATAATGAGACATAAAATGATGAAGAGATCAAGCTAAGTCTAACTTCAAAATATAGATAGACTCCTAGACATCCTTAAGATGGATTCAGTTATTTAAAAAATACCTAGGTATGTAACTTAAGAGACAACCCTAGTAGTCGTGACCCGCACGAAAAGAAATAGGTAGATGTATTTTATTATGGTATATACTTTGGTAAGATACAAATCGTGTCTCATTAGGTCACTTCTGACCAAATGCTCAGTAAATCACCGCTAGAAAATAGAAATGACTGCTTCATCAAAGGGCTTTCATGGAACAAGGCAGACTAGTTACCTACCTAGGGCGATGAGGTTTGGCTGTAAAAACTTCGTGAAATCTTGGATTTTATTACTATTGTGTAGAAAGTCTAATATCTACCTACATAATAGAATGTGCAAAAAATGGGAAAGGTCTTTGCCTAGATAAGCTCTACCTTGGGGACAACTGGCAGCGTGGTACATAACCAATTTTACTCATTTATAGCGGAGGTAGCCTCATATTCTCTTAGCCAGAGGAAAATGAGAGGGAGAGGTAGAGATTTCCACATAAGGTTTATGATAAAAATAATTTATTATCATAAACCTTAGGTTGACGCATCTACTTGAGTAAGTACCAAAATATCGACATCATACATAGAGCGAGATCGGAAACAGATGCCAAGAAAATTTTAAATAATCTAGGTAAGTACTTATTAGGTACTAGGTCTTCCACATACATGACATCTATCGCGATAAGGCCGATAAAACCGCCAATTGTAGTCACAATTTTATCATTTATAACACGTAGATATTCCTACTTACCTACGTATTAGGCATTATTTTTGGTGTTCATAGCATCACGCCTGTATTCCCCGAAGGATTAGGCAGATCTGGTGTACTTATGTACCTACAGCCACGCTTCGCCGGTAGGTATGTAAAGGTCCTATGTAATAGGGGGCGAGCCCATTACCAAATCAAGACTCCGAGCTGCTACAGACAGAGAACTTCATAGGAAAACTCAATAAAGCTGCTCGACCTGGGAATCGAATTCAAGACCTCTAGCGTAGGTAGCAGTCGCGCCTGGGACCACGACTAACGACGCAGTCTGTCAGTCCGTCAGTGTTCAATAAAGAATATTCTATCTATCCATCTACATTTTATCCATAAAAATCATCAATAAAAATCAATTTATCAGCACCGTTCAATAATTTAGCGTTTCGTATTATTACAACGAAGCTAAGACAACAGGAGGGACAGTGAGTCACCTATCATTACTGTCGCCAGTAAAAAGTAAAGTAGCGTAATAAGTTGCTCGTCGTGGACATACGCGCAGCTGCCAAAACATGACGCGAAGGGTGCGTGCGCGCACCACACAAAAAAATCATCACCGTTTTATTTCTTAAATTGGTAGTAAATTAGTCAAGCTTACCCCGCGTTTCCACTGACGACAAAACATGTAAACATGCAAACCTTGCACCTTGAGAGTTAGATTTGTTGCAAACATCTTTCTAATTCTCAAAGAGAGAGCGGGATAGATAGTTGTTCACAACATGTTTTGTCGTCAGTGAAAACGCCGGGTAAAGTTACTTAGTTGTTGTTTCTTGTAGTACAGTTGAAAGAAGAAGAAGAAGAAAGAAAGAAAGAAAACACTTTTATTTGGCCAACATTGAGACACAAAAGAAAAACAATGCTAAAACAAAAAAATAAGATAAAATAATTTTACACAAGAATAAGTAAATAAGGTGTCTGTCATGTGTCTCACGGCTGGACCAAAAGGGTCTCCAGATCAGCTAAATGTCAAGCAATTTTATGCTTATCCCTGATTTTCATCTGGAGCCATAATGCTCCAGCCAGTTGTACTACAAGAAACAACACTATTGCGACGTAATATGGGCAGGCCACCTGGATTGTATTCTATAGTGGACTTGGGCATCGAACTTACTAGGCCACGATATCTTAACTAATTAGCCTATCATCGAATCGGATCACTTAGGAAGCGGGAAGTGTTAATAGCGCGAATAACCAGGCCCGTCTGCGGCGGTTAGCTACCGGAACACATACGCAGATAATTATGAACTTAGGTAGTACATGTGATATGACTGCACTTGGTAATTAACCGAGGAATTAGCACGAAAATGCAGTCCAGGCCTGCCTGCTATATAATGCATGCCAGAAAATGTATGATGGCTAAATCTGAATGTGCTGACGGGTACGATAGGAGACCTTTTTACAGACCATACAGTTTATCTAAGTTATAATTATCGTTTCATAGATTCTGACAGTTTTTTGTGGTACGGATAATCCTCATGGATTCTCTTGCCTACCCTTGTCCTATAGGTTCGAGACAATTTGTCACGACTAAGACAGAGACAAGACAGCCTACGAGATTGGGAAAAGTAAAAAAGAGTTTTCTACCTACACAATTGAGAGTCCATCTGGCACATATTAGAAAGAAAGAAAGAATGAAATTTCAAATGTCATTTTTTACCGAATCCTCTAGTTTACACTATTCTTACTACAGAATACTACAATACCTTTTGATGTCGCAATTCGAAAACCAAAAAGCAATTGAATTTCGCGCCTAAGCCTTAAGGCTATTCGCACAAAACAGTTACAAAACACAAACTTTCACCACTATTTAACGCAATTTATTAATATTTTTATAACACTTAAATCTATCAGCGCTTTAAAACAGAACAGTTGGTAATGACGGTCGCATCGTGAGAACCGGAGGGCAGAGGGCAATCCCCGGGGATTCGTACTGCCCCGTGTTTACTGAAAGGACGTGGTCGCACCTAAATCATTTGATTATATTAATTGATTTAAAAATAGGAAGTTTTCAGGAAGTTATTAGGTTCCCAATTTGATGATGTGATAATTATATTTAAAGTTATAACCTGTCTTACTAATAAATTACCTACAGCTACTGGTGAATCTTACCCATACCTGAGTAGGTACTCTACAACTATTATAATCTTTGGTGAGACTCAAACTTTTTACATTCGTATGAAGCACAGTCCACACTAAAAATAGCCAAATCTATCGAGTCCTTATCTACTTTTGTACGTCACGCCTGTACTCCCCGAAGGAGTCGGCAGAGGTGTAGGCACTTTGTACACCTACTTCTGTACTTAATATAAATTTCCAGAATATAATATATATTATAATGTGCACGAGTCTTTGCAAGGCTCTAGGGTCAGCTCTATCAAACTATTAGCAAGTAGGTATACTGAAAATTATTGTATAGGTAGACCAAAAATCATGTAACTTAAACTTTCAATCCTACTTATATTGTTTATCCAAGTCCGGTAAATTCAGAATAAAAATGTAGGTACCTATCATAGTCTACCAATATTACCTATGCCTGATATCAAAAAGTATTCTTTACAAATAGGACAAAACGAATGTGTAAACTAATAATGTTATTTAATAAACGAAATGACAATATAAAAGGACCACAACATTCGATGTACAGTCCCCGCCCAAAAGTTAAGCTCCGCCCACTGCCTGTGCGTGTGCGCAGCTCAGCTGAATATTCAGGGATCATCCAGTGAAACTCTGGTGCGGGCTGACGTGTTACATTGTATAACTACCGCGAAAGTGTGAGGTTCAAAATATTTGGTGGAATCGATACTAAAGTAGAAATTTAGTTAGAAAAAATGTACAATACCTAATCATTATTACATAACCTACTTAATTCCGAAAACGAGTCAATTCAGTCAGCCCACAATTTTAACATAAATTAAATTAAAAAAAAAAATACCCGAAATAAACAAACCTTAAAGAGTTCCTAAATCAAACCATAAAAATATTCAGAAATGGATTACCTGAAAGCGAACTTCCCCCAACAAGTAGAGGACACGATCAAGTACCAAGAAGATATAGGCGCGACACAATTCCAGCCTTTCGCAGAGCAGGAAGTGGGCCAAGAGTTCTTTCATCCTGGCTGCCTACCTTTTTTCTATGATTACCGCGCGGTAGACAGAGGGTTGTGCGAAACCAGAGAAGGATGTGACTGGGAGTGGGGGGAACTGGAGAATCAAGTTATGGTGAAGGAAGAGGCTGAGGACCAGTCGAGAGGATTTGGAGAGGAAGGTAAGTGGAATTATGTTTCAAAGATTTATAATATGAGCTATAAGCGCAGAAAAAAAAGGCCAAGCAAGAAGTATAAATAATAAAATTGTATTCTGTTACTGTACCTTTACTGATACGCCAGAGGTCCTGGGTTTGATCCCAGGTCTGGCAAAATGTAGTGGCAAAATGTGGTGTAGCAAGGCATCCGGAGTTTTGGTTTTACTACACCTCTACCCTTCGGGGAATACAAGTGTGAGAGATGGCAATTGACTTCCGCACTGTGAACTACCGATTCGATTTCTATGCAAATCTTCCAATTTTTTTTTAAAGTTTAAGTATTTAGCTATTTTCGGCGACAATCGCCAGTGCTTTCTAAAACTTATATTATATTCTATCTTCTTCTGACTCTATAGCTAATTCCTAGAAGAAATTTGGAATGTTATAAAAAGTCTTCCTAAATTTGGCACTAACGATTGCTAAGTACCTTTCAATAGAAAATTCATATCTTTGTGAATATCTTAAAAGATATAAATTTTAGAATAAACAAATTCGGCCAAAGGCTGGTTTTCGAACTTGCGTCCCTCCGGTTAAGTAGGTACCTACACCTGACGCTTTTTAGTTTTCAACTAAGCTAGTGAGACCACTAGGCTTAGTTGACGAAAAACACGGAAGAGGTAAAATAAGGTTTATTAATATACCTTGATACCTTATATAACTCTTCCGTGGCGAAAAAGCGAATAGAGAAATGGAGTGCATTTTACAAACAAGATTTGTACTCTTAGGTATACGTATGCTATACAAATATTATACATCCGACGGGCTCTTAAGAGGTAGTTTGATGAAGACATGACACTTAATCCATGGGATCAAGAGGGTATGACTTCAAAGGCACGCGAGGTGCACAGATAACAGCATTAAGTACTTAACAACATTTTCTAAGTTTTTATAAATTTTCTCGAGTTGTTACGACTCTGGAAGGTCTTGCGTGCTATCTAACCAACTTGAAAAAAAGGAAGACGTATCCGACTATCAATGTACTTTTTAAGCTCTCAAATAACTTTTACCTACTTCATCATCATCATCATCATCAGCTCGTATTCGTCCACTGCTGGACGTAGGCCTCTATAAGTGAACTTTAGGGAAAGGCGTCGGTTTTGAATGCGTCGTCATTAGTGATGCTGACTATACAAGCATCGTCCTACCTACTTATAACATCGAAATTATATACTATGCATGTTCTTACTATCTTTATTTATTACACACAAGAACGAAGAGAAAAGAACACGAATACGAAGAGAAAAGCTATAGCTACGATATAGGCTCTTATTGTATCTTACTTATAAGCCTATACAATGCGAGATCAGTTTAAACTGGAATTGTATAGGTTGACCTGTGGCCATGTGTCTTGGTACTGTTAAAGCAATTCAAACTATAGCTCCATTACTAATAACAATAAATATAGCACCTTCCTGTCACACCTCAGGTTTTACGAGTGGAAATGTGTCGTGCGCAGGATTGTCGCAAACAATGCCAGCCGTAAACCAGGCATAAACAACGGACAGTCGGCGCCGGCGCCGCGGACATCTGCCGCTCATTACACTGAACGGATGTATAGAGCTATTAGATATTTACTATCTAGATATTGGTTATTGAGTTCTGGTTTTCATATCAGGTATTCTTTGTAAATACTTAATAACAAAAACTTTATTTTCCACTTAACACATCATAATAAACAAGAGAATTTCCTGAATCTTTGCCGGATAGGATCTCGGTTATCCTAAGGGATTTAAACAGCCAATGTTAATCGGTAGTAATGTAGCTTCATAACAGTGATAAATGATTAGAATCGGTTCAGTAGTTTCAGAACTTATCGATTACTAAAAAAAACTTTCATAACACCATCACGCCTGTATTCTCTTGAAAGGTAAGGCTATTTGTCGAATGATTTCTGGTGGGCTCGCCTGCTTTCCGATTTAATTCTTACTAGCTTTCCGCCCACGGCTTCGCCCGCGTGTTTTCTCGACTTTTTTGTACTACAATACATAACGTTCCTCTTGAATCACTCTATCTAAATTCACAGACGCACGTAGTTGCATCATAAAGGCCAAACAATAGATTTTGCATTGTGTCTACAATATGGCGCTTGACGGGTTAAAAAAAACACATCAAAATCTGTTGCGTAGCTTTAGAGATCTAAGCATAGGGGCAGACAGACGGCGGGAAGCGACTAATGATATTAAGCGGCGGTAGCCACGGCTAGGGCGTCGGACTTGCGACCATGTGGTTGCCGGTTCGAACCCCACCCATTGCACTACCGACATGAACCCACTCGTAACACAAGCATTTAGCTTAGTAATACTAGTAATGTGTGACCCACATTGCTGGTAACCTTTTTTTTTTAAAAAGAATATGATATGGTGATCAGGGGGTCTAAAGGCGTTAAACCTTCAATTCAAGCTAGATCCCCAGCACGTGGTTTGCCCTACACCATACAAAAAGAAAATCATAAAATGTACCTACCTATGTAATATTTCGGTGTTTCAGTAAGTGTTACTTAGAGAAAACACGCGCTGAAGACCTGGCTTTAGGTTACACCCTATGAAAATCTCTGAATTCTTGGCGCTCAAGGAAAAAGGTGGTTCACTTACCAAAATTCTTCTGGCTCCCTTGTATAAATTATTACGCGGATCACACTGACAAATGCACTGATCATAAAATACTCACTTGTACGTAGCTTTTTTTTAAACCAACGAAGGAGAATTAGTTTTAATAAAAATTTATTGAACTCAACAATCTACCTACTTTTTTTTCAACAAATCAACTTTACGCGGGACGACTACGAGACGAATTTATAGATGGCGCTCTCGGCGGCAATATACCAGCCAATAGCAGATCACTATTGCTCGGGTTATGTAGGTTGGTAAAAGGAACAAAACCAAATCTTATTAATAACAAAATCTAACAAAAAATATAAACGTAATTAATATAATTATAATATGTTACATGCTATAATAAATCCTCATTTGGATTAAAATTAATTACAGATTCGTTATGGATGGATTTGAATGGCAAGAGTATTTAAACCGACTATAAAAAGGAGGATGTTCTAAATTCATCTGTAGGAAAATGGTTGTAGTTTCATATACTTACCTGTTATTATTATTTTGATTCGATTTAATATTCTTTCAAGATGGTCCTTAAAAGTTTAGATAGGCATTGACGTACTAATTGCTGGAAAACATTCTCTTTTTCTAAAACATATTATTTACAAGACCATCGGAAAGGTACAGTCGCCAGCACATCAGGGGGCCTACCATGAACTTTTAAAATATTTGCCAAGTACAGGACAGGCCAACTATGCAGGTCAACCTGACAGGTTTCCTATTTGTACCATGAACAATTCAAACTGCCCTGCAATGCATCAACTTCAGACCTGCTACACTAACGCTGTCCGGTTCACTTTAATATAAATAAACGTTCTGAAATACGCTTTTGCATTATTATCGGTTTTACGGTTTTAAGGAAGTTAGGATAATTATTTCAAAATACTGTTTTTATGAGAGTGATACCTGTGAGTGATACTTCTACAGACACTAAGTTTTGTTGCAAAACATTTTTAGTTATCATGATTTAAATGTTAAAGACCCTTGTCAATACTTAAAACACTTAGCATACAAGCAACTAAAATAAGGGCTGTTTTCGAACGAAGCTTTGTACATACGAATCAAATAATTTTTTATGCACAATTTACGAGATCATAATAACTTCTTGTGTGGTGTGGTGATGTGGATTTTTAAAAAAATTTTTGGAACACTCGTAAGAAGGTAGTTTCTTCATAGCAGACAATTGTATCGTGTTCGTCGTTGTGGGTGGTAAATGAAACGTTGTGTGAATTTTAAATAATCACAAGAATATTGCAATGGGCTACAACTTAAGTGCTCGGTCAATGTTTCGAGGATGTGTGATGCGGACGGAGGTGGACCAACAATGGAATTCCAAATTTCCACAATTTGGAATTCCATTGTTGGTGGTGCTATCAAATATTATAAAGGCTGGACAGGCAACAATTAATATATTATTAATAAATAATGTGTTCTTTATTTTCTGGTAAGTACATCTTAATTAAGTACCAACACTATTTTCTGGATTTTAGTGATCAGTTTATCACTGATATTATCGATATCTTACTCAAGAAATCAAGTAAGTAATTCATCTTCATCACACATCGACAATGAACGGAAAATATAATACTTTTATTCTGTCTAAAATTTTAAATAATGCTACAATAGTAGTAATGCACTAAGTCATTTTTACTTTAGGTTATTCTTAAAAATTAAAGAAAACAGGTCAATAAAAGCTACTTTTATACGGCTGCTAAATATGACTGCAGGGCAGTTCAATTTCAAGTGCTCTAATGTCAAAAATGAGTTGATGGTAAAGCTCTTTGCAGGTCAGCCCGCTGAAATGTTGTCACGTGACCGCTCGCCGGCTTAAGTCACGTGACCGCTGGCTGGCCGGTTGTTTGATGTGTTCATGGTACAAAATAACATGACAGTTCACTTTCCGTCTAAAATTGACCTGCTATAAAAGTTTATGGTAGGCCCCCAGGTAATACCAAACTGTAAAATTTCTCGAAATGATTTTCAACCTTAGAATGTTGTTCATTAAGTTCAAAATCAACTGAGAAAAATTGACATTATGTGGTAACTTGATGTGCTGGCGACCGTACATGAATGAATTAATTTAAAAATCAATTAGCATTAGGTCGAACTCGAGAGAGTTCTTCTGTTTATTTAATCTTCGTTCTTCAATCATTATTCCAGTGATGCCTGACACTTGCTTGTAAATCAAGTATCTTTTGTACTCGGATATCCGCAACCCGCATAGCAGAGAATTCAATAAGTATAACAATATTATACATACATACCATCACGCCTGTAATGCCCGAAGGGATAGGCAGAGGTGTACTAAGGTACACCCACATTTCGCCGGTATGTTTAGGTCCCATGTAATAGGGGGTGAGCCTATTGCCATTAACCACTCCGAGCTGCTACTAAGAATTTCATAGAAAAACCCAATAAATAATATGTCTCATCGACCTGGAGATCGAACCGAGGACCACTAGACTAATGAGGCAGTCTAAAATAAAAATAAATATTATATTTATTATCTTATCTTTAGATACCCGTTCCCCGAGCAGCAGTCGCAAGGAGCGCACGGCGTTTACGAAGGCGCAAATCCACAGCCTAGAAGCGGAGTTCACGCGCGCCAACTACTTGACAAGACTGCGGCGATACGAGATAGCTGTCGCGTTGCACCTTACTGAGAGACAGGTTAGAACTTGCAGATGATGATAAATAGTCTGTGTGTAAGAATAACAGCGTATCCACACATGCCCGGCACTTGCGGCTTTTGGATGCCGCTTTTTTTTTATGGGATAACTCGGCAAACGAGCAGGCGAGCTACCTGATGGTAAGTAGTCATCACCGCCCATGGACATCTGCAAAACCAGAGGAGTTGTAGATGCGTTGCCGAGCCTATTTAGGGAATGGGAGGGGAAGGAGAAAAGGAGAAGGAAGGGGATTGGGGGAGGAATTAACGAAACGCTACTACTCGGACGTCGGTCTTCTGCGGGAGTGTGGTACTTCCCCGGTCAAGCCGGCCCATTCATGCTGCGAACAGCGTGGCCCTACCACAACATAAAGCTTAAAGCTTGTTCGCTTGGAGCGCGACACAGTTTGCGGCATAGCAATCTGAAAGCAGGCGATAAAGTCAGCAAAGGTATACTTGATTTACAGTTCGCCGGTACGTTTAGGTCCCTTGTAAAAGCAAGCCTATTGCCAATAACCGCTTGGTTATTACCCACAAATCTAGACTCCGGATCGTTTCTAGATAAGATTTTTATAGAATACCCCGTAACACGGTTTGACCTTGGAATCTAACTCAGGAACTCTAGCAGAGCCGTTACACTTAGACTACTAGACTAATGAGGCACGATGTTACTCCTATAAATTGATGAATACACACATGATTTCGAAAAGACAGAGGCATACCTTAGATTTGTACTATGTACTAATAACTCAATTTATCTGTTTCTCAGGTAAAGGTATGGTTCCAAAACCGCAGGATGAAATGGAAGAGAACAAAAGGAGCGTCTAAACACACCAAGAAGAAGGAACCACAAGCTAACTATTAAGTACATACTTATTGCGACAAGTAGGTACCAGAATATGCCGTCGCGTATCGATGATAATAGAATTATACTTTTTATTTATAAAAAAAAAATGCCCAGATGCTACAGGCATAGCAAAAAGAAGGCATTATTATAATAGAAACAGCGAGTGAAACCGCGTGGCACAGTTAGTATCTAATTAATAAGTAGATAAGACTAACATAAGATATATAAATTATAGTTTATACGTTTTAAACGATAACCTTACATGTAATGAAACATCATTAAATAATAATAAAATGGCTCACGCTCACAATGTGCACTTCGCATTTGGGCCGCTTCTCAATATGAGCACTTCGCAAAAATGACTCATTTTATTGAAAATGGTTTTAAAATAAAAATGTTAGCGTTTTCTCGAATCTCGAATACCTAAAAAACCAGAAATGTATATGTATTTATTTAATTTAAAAAAAAAAGTATGCACAGGGATCTCTGAAAGTGCCCCAAATGCGAAGTGTCCATTATGAGAAGTGCCCTAAATGCGAAGTGCACATACTGAGTGTGAGCCAATAAAATTAAGATCTATAAACACTTGAAAAAAACACAAGACATCAGGAGATAAGATATGTTTATTAGACAATTCATTACCTCCGGCACGAGGCGAGGGCGCGTACCGAACAAAATAATAACTAAAAAATAATAATTGTGAACTAACACACTATCTTTGGAAGAAACAAAACAATTCCGGGCTATGGGTACAATTTGTTCAAACTGTGACGTAAAATTAATATGTTTTAACAACAGCGACGGAGGGGGGGGGGGGACACTTCCAAATTCACTAAAATACCTAGCTGTATACATTATAACATTCATTGCTGTTGGGGCGGCGTCGACGACTTTCTAATAACAAGCTACATACAGTTTCCAAGTACGTCAAGAAAAGATTACGTTTTACAAATTGGTCTTTTTTAAGGAGAATTTTGGCAACATCAGGTTCTAACATTAAAAAACTTCAATTAAAACCCGTCTCAGCATAAAAGCCAGCAATAGCCCAGTATTGAGATAGTATTTACATGCCTAAGAGAAGTTTCATACTAAAACTGATACATTATTAGATTCCTACATAATTATGCCATCTGTTTCTGTTGAAATTATTTTCTAGAGAAAACCACAATTAAAACTACATAATTGCAAACTATCACTTATCCTAGGTAGACATTGTTGAACATATCAACATTAAAATCACTGGAAGACTAAAAAAGATTTTAAAAAATCTTACAGAGAGATTCATTAAACCAAGCACGAACAAACTATACAATCACAGCTAAGAGGGAATTTAACCTTCAGAAACTGCATGTAACTTAAGTGAGCATCAACAGTCGTTTAACGCAACGTCGCCTTAACTAGCGTTAAATTTTTGACCACTACTGTTAACATTGGACCTAGCTATATTATTGGACCAAAATAAAATAGCTAATTTTCAACAATATAGATATATAATAATCATATTTTAACATACACCTCTGCGGTTGGTGAAACAGTTCTTTCAATGGGGTTCATACAGCCTCAAAAAATGTGAAAATAAAGTATTATATCTGTTTGAAACTACATTCTAAGGATACGCAGCTAAGCAAAACTTAGGATTTATAAAGAAGCTCTATCTCTTTCTGTAATTATTAGAAAGGTATAGTTTAAGTTTAGCCAGATATAGCTAATTTATAATTAAGAATGGTTAAAGTAGTCGTTATTATTTATTCGTCGTATTTATTAAACAAACGATTGAAAGCAATCCCATTTAGTGACAGTTATTTGTAGTCGGAATAATCGGCCCAAAGTTTGAAAGTTAACTGAAAATCTAGAAAAAAGTTGGTTCATAAAACAAGCAATCTAAAGCAAAATAAGGTAAACTTTGCCTCAATACTAACGATATTGGTGCCATTTCTATGACCATAATATATATAGTAAAAAAATATAATTATACTTACATATCTATTTAAAAAAAGCATCGAACTGTGTCAACAATCGTAGAGGCCACTCTTTCGTGAGCTTTTAATCTAAGCAACCCACATTGCATATTTGTACCAAATATTTGTTTGACGTCGCCAAAGTAAAATCAACTACGTGTTTATAGAGCAAAGGTTCATTTTATTTTGGCAACCACAAATGTTTGTACCAAAAAGTCACGTGGATTGCCAACATTTGTTATATAAAAAGTTATCAGAACTTTTCATTTATTAGCTCCAGTGATAATTATGTACAATGTGCTTATATTTTTATAATCTTCTGTTAGGCACAAATTCAATCACCAAACTTTGTATTTTTCAAATGATTTTAGTTAATGTTATATAATTGTATTTAGGGACATTTATAATTAGTTATTATAAAGATTTAAGTAAATGTATTGTGAATGAATAGGCGTTTTATGTATAGTAGATCCCAAAAATATGTGTGTATAGTTTTAAATGAGAGATTGTGAAGATTTTCCTTCTAAAAACATTTTAGAATGTTTTAAGAAACTATTTTAGGTTTTCAATAAATAATAATTCAATGTCAGATTGTACTTTATTACTTTTACTAACTGTAAATGTCCCTCTGACTAAAATATATAGGTACGAATTTAAAATCAATATTGAAATAAACGTAAAAACGTGTATTTTTTCCAAAATTATTGTTTTATTCCTACTTAAATCGGGTTTCTAGCTCTAAATGAGTTCCTAATGCATCCTTATATATAATTAACAGTTGGAAAAATATGTTCCGAGTGATATACTTATAAAGTTACGCTATACATTACTATACATAGATTGTCTAGTTTTATGCGAATGATACGAGGCGATGCGACGTCGGAATGACGTGTCTTGCCTACAAAATGGCGGGCGACATAAAACCCACCCGCCCCTACTCTCTTCAAAACAGTACAAAGGTTAAATAAATAAATTATAAATGCATCTTGTCGCCTGACTACGAGAATTTTGAATATTTCTCTGCAAGGAACTATATTTTTATATAAAATAGTCAGGCGTAATAAATAGTAACTAATTTGTAATCAGGCCTCTTTTGAATCTAGAATAACTTCACCATCTTGGGACCAATACACTAACCCAGATGAGTGGAATATTTGACACTTATTACATTAAAAAGGAATTCATTAATTTGAGAGTGTTAATGGATTGCCTTTCGCTAAGGCGATATACGAAAACCATAATCAAATCATCATGTAATTTCAAGCTTTTTAGGATTCCAATTTGAAATCATTGCAATAAAAATTCTACATAATTTAGTTCTGTTAACACAATGATATGATATCTATCACCCAACAAGCTCATAGTTAATCAAGGATCAGCACAAACCGTCGCATCATTTGCACAAATGAAAAAAAAAATTAAACCTTTCAGAGTAATATATTCAACACATTCCTTGTCACCATTTTCACAGCACAATGTCCGTCACTACACTAATATATACACAGTATAATTATTAAGGCTTTTTGGGTGTTTTCACTTATTGCAAACGTTCGCGAATCGCGTTTAGTTCATACTACGAGTTCCGTGGTCCCACAGGGTCGCGCCGCTACAAGACCACGTAGATGACGCGCCGTTATGGGCGCTGGCCGTCCGCTGCCCCGCTGCTGCTGCTGCTGCTGGTACTGCTGCTGCTGCCGCCGCTCATCACCACGCCCGGAGCCATCACCGTCTGCGGGATCACCGTCAGCGACTTCGGGATCTTCGGCATTATCATATGACTCGTCATCACAGGCGGAGACATCACCGTTTCACTCATAATCGACACAGCCGGTCCAAGCTGCGGGATCTTAATAGGCGTTGACGTCACCAACAAAGATGGCGACGACACTATAGGTGACGCGACAGTCTGTGACGTCACCGTGGCAGTTTTCTGAGGGATAGGGGCTATAGTTATATTCTTGAGCCCAACATTCTTGAGTATGTTGGCGGCGTTGGAGCCGATTGGTCCCAATTCCGGTACATCTTTCTTGTCTTGTTTCTCTTCTGGGGTGATGTTTTGTACGACAGTGCCGCCGTTGCCTAGCATGGCGCACTGAGCGTTGGAGGGCTGTATGTCTGTGACCACGGAGTTCTCTTCCGTGGAGGGTCTTTTAGTCTTCTCCCCATCCTGGATCTGCTGCAGTTTCTCTCGCCTCATGATGCACATCTTGTTGTAATCCTGCAGTGTGATGTGGTACCGCTTGCCAGAAGACATCACTTGCACCAGGCTGGGGAGGGTTCGCCCGTCCACGGCTACTTGCGTCGGCTCGCGGGCGATTTTAGCTAGGTTCTCCTGTAAATTAAACGATTTAATGATTAATATGTATGAAATATAATGTACATTGGTGATACAAGAAGGAAATACTAGATATTTCATGTCAGTCTACTATTTTTCTTTTATGCCATTTATAGATAAAAGGTACCTACACTTATATGATAATTATTTTCACAAAGAAATGAATTTTCTAATTAAAGAAAATTTCTAGTGAAAGAAGAATTCGTTCTCAGGCAGGGAAAATTTTTCTTTCACTAGAAATTTTCTTTAATTAGAAAATTCATTTCTTTGTGAAAATTTCGCAATATTTAATGCTAAAAAATAATAAAAAAAATAAGCATGATAATTATTATTAATTATATACTTAATTATTTAAATAAGAGTTTTAGTATCGTCGGTTGTATCGATATTAGAGTATTTGGGTTGCAACTTTATTTGAATTTGATAAGGTTGATGTTTATTTATCACTGGCAAAATGCTTTATAATGCAAGGAGTTTGTTGAGCAAACTTGTTTCTATAAAATAACTGGCGAGATGATCTCGATCGCTTTCGGCCATAGTGGTATAAAGAAGCCCAGGATATACAATCATGGATGAAGTTAGGGGAGGCCTTTGCCCAGCAGTGGGACACAAAAGACGCTACAAAAAACAAATAACTTTTAGTATCTCACCTGAGTAATAGGCATGAGCGTAGGCCTCCAAGGCTTACTAGTAGTTTTAGTTCTCTTGGCACCTTCCTCCTTCTTGGGCGTATCCTTCTTCTCCTTAGGAGGAGCGACCACAGGAGGAGTTGGAGGGTCAAGCTTCACAGCGACAGGGGGAACAACAGCTGGCAATGGCGCCGACGCGATCTCCGTGGGGTCAGACGCTGACACACCTTTGACTAACTGCTGGATATTATGCAGAACATTTTGTATCGCTTTCCGACCTTGAGCATTTGGGGTATTTATAGCTATGAGCTCCGGAGGCAAAGGCTTCGATTTCACCTTATCAGGCTTCGCTGATTTCGGCTTAGGAAACATTCCAGGTGGAGGCATAACCTTCTTAGTCTCTTTGTCCCCATCACTCTGATTAGACTTCAATAAGCTTTTGCCATTTAAAGACGGTTTTTTTCTAAACTCTATGAGACTAATCGCCTGCTCGCCACGTCGCGGCGTGTCGTTAACAACACTGTCGTAAGCACGAAGCCTGCTCTGGACAGAATCGCTGTAATTAGCAGCGTGAGGAGTTGCGTTGTGGGATAAAACTAAGTCTCCACTCCTGAAGTACTTTTCTAATAAGATTAAGTGGCGGAGGAATGAAGACTGGTTGCCGTATGGCCGCTGTAACTCATTCCAGAGCTTCTTAGTCTCAACATCATACTGTATCATAGTATTACATTTCTCCCAACCTTCCGGAGTCACTCCTTTAACATTATTAAACTCTATATTACATTGCAAGTTCATTTCCTCTTCACCCGGGAACAATTCCCTCACAGATATTGAAGGGTTCGTCTCCAATCTTTTGACGGGATTGGAGTATTTAACTTCGGAGATTTTCTTGTGATCTTTGTTTTTGGATAACTCGCTAAGGTTTTTCTTGACTTGAGTGAAGCTTTCAGACATCTGCCATTTGTTTTTGAGCGTGTTTATGTCTGCTGGTCGCTTGTTGGGTATTGTTTCTATAGTACACTCTTCGTTCAATGATATATTCTTTAGTATGGGTATTCCATCTTTTATTTTCTCTTCTTCTGTATCGCTACGAACCTTCTCTTTGTGATATAGTATCTGTCCTAACTTATGTATTCTCTTGGAGTTTTTGTCTGTGATCCTGTGTTGGTGACCCGGTTTCTGAATGCCGGATAAATTGTGTACCTTTAATATATTTCTCTGTTTCTGCGTTAGGTTGGGTTTGGGTAGGAACTGTGCGGGGTTATTCTGTTTTTGTAGGAGATATTGGAGTTCTGTCTGTTTGTCTATGGGTAGTATTGGACCTTCCATGTCTCCGGGCATGTCAGGCTCGGATCCGTCGCTTTGTGGATTCGATTCGCTGGTCTTCGCTGCATTAGGGACCAGGATCTTATTTGAAGAGATGAGACTCTCTATATCTTCTTCAATCGGCTGTTCTTTCCCGTCACTATCCTCTTTGACCTTCTCCTTCTCCGGCGTACTCTCGCTAGTTCTCTCAGACGACTCGCTGTCTATTTTGTCGGGTTCCGTCGACTTCCTTTGTTTGGACTTGGCTCTCTGCTTCTTTTTGAGCTTGCCATCTTCTTGTGTCGGATCTTCTGTCTCGTTCTCCGACGCCAATGGTATTTGTACGTCGTATATTTGAAGTAATCTGAAATAGTAATTGTTGTTTATTAATGTTTATGTCAATATTGAAATAGATCCGGATTTGCTTGAGCTTATAGCATGCACATTATTTATTTGCCATCGCGCCTAAGACTATAGGATATAAGATTTTCTACTCAAAGGACCAAATTGATACATCCAGCTACAGCTATCGTATTTTTGAAATCTTTGGAAATTCATGGACAATAACTGGTTACACCTGTTATAATAATGTTTATTATTACTGCACTGTAATTTGTTACTGTACTGCATTTGTTACTGTATTGTTTTTTTTTTTCAAATAATCTAAGTACATTGCATTTAACAAAAAAGTATGTCATAATTGGTTTCCGAGACTAAATAAATATATAATTAAATAATAATAATTGTATTTGCTTGGTTTTTAGTGAGCAATAAACTATAATCTATCAGGAATTCTCGACATGGCATCATCTATTTTGACAACATCTATTTTTAATTTTTTTATTTATAATTTCCAATAAAAGATGTACACACATATAACGTACAAATAACAGTTAACAACTAACGCAGGTACTCCTTAACTTATAGGAGACCACAGGATGCCATTTTTTTTTTAAACTAGCAAACCAAGACCAACAAAATAAACATTTCTAAAGATAACAATCTACCCGTTACAATGATCAGATTAGAAGTAATACTGACTTGCGCCTGTAGCCATGTGCAAAGGAGTCGTTGTGCCCGGGGCGCTGCAGCAGCGTGCAGTAGTACCGACAGGTCTTGCACAGCACCGGCCGCTCTGTGAACTGCACAGGCACGCTGGCGGCTTTCAGGTACGGGTTCAGTTCCATATAGCCCTGTTACAAATGGTACAATTAATTAGTCTGCATAATATCACATCTGATAAGGATAAGGCAGAGGAGACAGTTTCCGGGTATCTTTAGGTCTCATGAAATATAGGGCGAGCCTATTGCTATTAATCAGTATAATGCGTTGCCGAGCCTATTTAAGGAAAAGGGAGGGGAAGGAAGGAAGGAAGAAGAATAAGGAAGAAGGAGGGAGAAAAGGAGAAGGAGACTGAGTGGGGAATTGGGCCTCCAGCGCTCCACACTCACCGTACGAAACGCAACAGCATGCATACTGGTACTTGATGTCGATATTCTGTGGGAGGGTAGTACTTCCCCGGTCATGCAGACCCATTCATGCGTTACTATTACTAGGTGTTGTGTAGTTGTACTAACGTGGTGTATGAAGTGTACGTTGTGGTGCTTGGTGATGCGGCGGCGGCAGAGCCCGCAGGCCATGAGCGGGGCCAGCGCGCGGTGGTGCTCCGTGCACAGCGGGAGCGTGTGCAGCCCCGGGTAGTCACACTTCAGCTTCAGCTGACGAACAACACTCATTATTAGTTATCTTATAATTTAACCGTGACAGAAAAGCTCAGCCCATTTGATGTTAAGGTGGCAACCTCCGCCAATAGAGTAGCTGTGTTTTCTATGCATTGTCTGAACAATGCTAAAACACCCAACCGCTGCCTACCGTAAAGAAAGAATGGTTAAGGCTGTTAATTAAAGGTTCTTAGGTTAACCATCCTTAATGTAATAGAATTATTCAAGATATTCATATATTCAAGATAGTAACTAACAAGCAAAAGATAAAAATTATTGTATGCAGTTAAGGAGCCCCACTGCTGGGTAAGGGTCTCCTCTCAGAATGGGGTGCGGGTTGGTAGACTTCAGGCATGCAAGTTTCCTCACGATGTTTTCCTACTCATTTAAGCGCGTGATAATTAATGACTGAATGAACGCACATTAAAAAGATTGGATTTTCTTGACTTGTATTAACTCAAGACCTTTGACTTTTCAGTCCAATGGTCAAATCACAAGGCTATCACTGCACTGCCTGTAACATTATCATAAGTAAAAACGACCAACGTTTCAATGCCTCACCAATTTGTTGACGCTGCTCCTCATCTTGATGAGCCACTTGCGGCGGATGGAGTGGTCTGCGGCGATGGTGCAGCCCTCGGTGTGGCACACGGACAGCCGGCCCGGGGCGGGCGCGGGCGCAGGCGCTGCCTCCTCCTCGCTGTCCTCCTCCAGGGTTGGGCTCGGTGGCTTCTCAGTTTGGGTGCTGGTGACCAGAGAGACATCGTTTCAGACTATTGCCAGTGTGAGAAAGACGTATAGCAATGTGGGTTCACCAAGAATAAGGGCTGTTTCGCCGCCTCCTGACAAGTTCCCGATAAATTATCTGACAGATAAATACATTCAAATTATATTTCAATTTTGAATTTATCTGGTAGATAGCGGCTGTTTAAAACATAGAAGTAAAGGTAACTTTAAGACCCTGATATAAAACTTCTGTTTACGGATTTTTTAGTAGATATCCGTGCCTTAGATCTGATTACTTTTTCACGAAAATACGGATTTTAGATAGGCCAATATACTGATATGCTGACCTCGCAATTTATAGGATGTTTGTACAAGGGGACAATCAGCTTATAAGATGTGTAGTCATATTTCCATGAATCATATTGTGATGCACCAAGTGGCCCTTTTAGTCCCAGCTGGACGTCAGTTCCAGTGTCATACAACAAAATACTCACTTAAGTTATTTTAGTGAAGGAAAAATACGACCGCGGGCAGGATTAGAACCTTCTTCGTCTTCTGGTTAAGGCGGGTGGGACTCGCGGTTGCTTAGCGGTCATAGCGTCTGGTGTAGGTACTTAACCAGAAGAGCAGAGAAGCCGGGTTCTAATCCTGCCCGCGGTCGTATTTTTCCTTCACTAAAATAACTTAACAATCTTTGCATGGAAAAAGTCTAAGAAATACAAAAAGATAAAATGCTTACTTGTGCAGTGAGGTGATGGGTGGGTCGACCGTCTGTTTGCCCAGAGGTCGCTTGCGGTACGAGGGACAGTTGGCCCGCCGGTCCACGTGGCGGTAGCACGCGTCGCACAGGCAGCTGTCTATGGTCAACTTCTCCTCATCTAGTGTGATACGACCAGCTTTAGTCTTTGACTACGATTTGATAGCAACAGTTGTTTTAAGGTTATTACTAGTAATCTTGTTAACCCCTCATACTTAGCTATATGCTTGTATTACGCATTGGTTCACATCGGAGTTTCGAACGGGCAATCACATGATCGCAAGTCCGACACCCTAGCCCTAGCCTATTTGGCTACCGCTTCTAAAACTAGTTTAGTAGTGTTTGGAAAAAGCTGATATGCATATACATATTAGCTTTTTTCCCTAAACAGTTTCTAAATAAAGAGTTCGTAGGCACCCCAGATTTGTTACTGGAAACTTGGTTCGTGCAAATTTACGAATTTACCAGGTCAAATTAATTACCTATCGTACCATAACCTAATTCCTTCTAATCATCATATTTTCTATGTTTTTCCTGTAAACGTGATGCGTTTAGAGACAGAATTAACATACAAATAAACGAAATGACAGTTTATGAATTGTTGTCTATACTTCCAAAGACTAATAAATGCATGTTGAGGGTTAGAAAATTAATTTTAGTGATAAAAAGCTACACTTTTCCTAAGTGGCATCCACATGAACAAAGCTGCAGGCAACACTTAGTGGGTTTAATAATGCCAAACGCCGAAAATGACTACATTATATCTGTAAGGACATTCACGACACAGGAGAAACCATATCGGAAGAAAAGAATGCTCTAAAAAGCTGTATATTAATTTTCATGGAGTTTCTCTACATCTTGGCTCCATCATCAGACCAACTCAATGACACCATATTATTGCATTGTCACCGAACTTACATAAATATGCCAAATATCATCTCAATCGGATACCAGCAAATGTTTGAAAAATCATTTGTAAAATTTGAACGATAATTAAAAGCTTGTATAAACAACTTACTGTCTAAAACTTTCTTTTGCCGCTCAGAGCTCTTGATCTGAGCTATGTGGCAGGGCGTGTCGAACAGGCCAAACTTGCCGCCGCAGTAGAAGCACTGGTCCATGCACAGCCGCCCAGGGTGGATGCTGAACGAGGACGCCTTCTCCGGGATCACCAGGTTCAGGGTCTCTTTGGGTTCTACCGGCTCAGGAACGGCTTCTGTGTCTGTGGAGAAATCTGGCTGATGGATGATCTTTGATTTAAGTCTAACCCAACGTTCCCACTGACTACAAAACATGTTGCAAACAGCTACCTATCGCACTCACTCTTTTAGATTCATGTTTGAAACATGTTTTGTCGTCAGTAGTCAGAGAGGGTGTAAAATTATGTATTGGAAAATGATTCTTAAATCCAATATAAATAGATATTCATGAAAGTGTGGCATCCAACCACTCGATTATACATAATCAACAAAACTAGACTTTAGGTTCATGTAAATAAAGTTGCTTTTTGAAGGACAGTCCTTAAAAATTAAGAAACCTATGTTACTTCAAATTAAAAGGGACTTAAATATTTTTAATGGAATCATCTACAATCCCCACTTGACAGTTCTTTGATTAATTGGAAATAACAGGCTTAGTTCAAAATATAAGTACTCTCTTTGTGAAACTTACGTATGCTTGAAACAATATTAATTTTTGTTGTGTTGATCGGCTCTTTTTATAGAAAACATTATTCTAAGAGGCCATAAAAAGCCTATAGTATATTATTAAGATAGTTTGTAATCGATATACTCTGAAACTACTGAGCTGATTAAATAATTATTTTACCATTCGAAAGCTACATTATTCCCGATACCATAGACTATGTATTTATTATTCCACGGGTTCTTATACGGGTAACTCGTCCATTTGATTTGGCAAAAAATAAACCATATTTAACCTAGTGGTTAGCGTAACAAATTCTTACATTACATGTTACTTTAACATTAGTTAAACATGTAAGTAAGTTTTATCATGCGGTTAAGCTCTTGTTGACAGTTAGTATGTTCTTGTTAGCAAGGTTAGATGTGTTGGCGAAGGTCTATATACTATACACACGACACATAACTATTAAACGTACCTCATCACACAATTACTGAAATATGGGTAAAAAGTGTAAGTATAATTTTATGTACGATCGCAGCACATGAGGTTATACAAAACTGTCAAATTTCTCCAAATGATTTTAAGCCTTAAAGTGTTGAAGATGAAGTTCAAAATCAACTGAGAAAATTTGACATTATGTGGAAACTTGAATGGGCTGCGACCGTACCTAACTATTACTAACCACCTACCACCTTCACTTGTCACCTTCCTATTGTCTTTATTATAATTTCGAGAATATCTAAAAAAAAAATTTTTTGTTTATTTTATAAGTGTTGCTATACTAAATTATATTAGTGGACCTGACAGACGTTGTTCCACACAAACTCGATCGCAGCGCCACTTATCGGGCCCAATACAACTACAGCTACAGCTACAATTGTGAATCTAAACCATCGAGGGACCTACTCAAGCTCACATACAGAAATATCTCTTATATTTGTGTTGAAATATGCAAAAACAGTAAATAAAAATATTTTTAAAATTATTTAGAACTCTCAAGAGAGAAATGCTGTAAATAAGGCTCAAAAGCCGCTTTGGACAAATTATAATAAGATTAGTTTTCGAAAATTGTTAAGAATCTTCTACAAGGTCCAAATATAAATTGAATCTAGAGGAATAGCTATACTGGGCCTTTTAGGCCGCCAAACCCTAATAAAAAAAAAAAAAGCTAATTAATATCAACCTCTCCGCCTGCCTCATTAGTCTAGTGGTCCTAAGCGCGACTGCTACGCTAGAGGTCTAGTGTTAGACGCCGAGTCGAACCGCTTTATTGAGCTTTTCTATTAAATATTACCAAAGGTTCGGAGTCTGGATTTTTTACTAGTTAATGGTAATAGACGCCCCCTTTTACATGGGACAACCTAAACACACCGGCGAACTGTGGGTGTACATTAAGTACACCTCTGCCTAATCCTTCGGGGAATACAGGAGTGATGGTATGAACCTGTAACTGCCGAGATATTAGTGTCATACGAGTGTGACGCTTAATAATGCTGACCCCTGTAGTAGGATGTGCTACGTGCGAAGTGTAATTGAACCGGATTTTGCGTAGCTCAAGGAAATTTGCGAGGACATTAGTCGATTAGAGAGTAGGTGAAATCGGAAAATTGTAAAGTAAAACTGTATTGGTATAATTATGGAGTACTTGATATAAAATGGAAGCGTAGTTTAGACGAACTAGCTTTCTTTAGAAACTTTGGTTTTATATTATGTAGATAAAGTGACTAGCACTCGTTATATCCATTATACACATATATTATGATAGCGCTATTATATTGAAAGAATATAACAAAACTGTAATAGACCGATATCTGGGGCCGTATTAAAGAGTGAAAGAGGGACGCCACTATTTAACCTGTAGAGCGGCATCCCTCTCTCACAACCTAAAAATGATGGCATTAATACGTGGTAATACGGCCCGAGTACTGTAAATAAATATATTTGGGGTTTATATTAGAGCAATAGAACTTAAAACAAATATCTAAAGATTTTTTGTCTGTCTGAATGTTAACGCGCATCACGCAAAAAACGACTGTACGAGACATAATGCGGTATTGATAGTTGTATTACTGGAGGTCTAACTTAAAATATGGTGCATGTTTCATGTTGATACGCTGCCTAGATGCCAAGTTAGTAAGTACATCCTTTTTGGGGCAAGAATTAAATCGCGGGCAAACTGCTAGTCTTAACTAAAATATATTTTTTTTTTGTCAAACTATGTTGTCCCACTGTTGGGCAAAGGTCTCCCCCATACCATGGTATGGTATAATATAATAATTGCCATAATACGTGAATGCTATAATATAAACAAATTGATAGTTACTTCTATTTACATAAGTTTTATATGGTATGTCCCAAAAGTATAATACTTATTGAATTCTTATTTGTTACAACTTGCATATTTTAGGAATATCAATTTAAAAAGAAAGGAGATCAAACTACTTAAACATTTTTCAATACACAGTTATTATGTTTTTATTTGAAAGATTAGTAATTGTACAACCATCACCAACAAACGGCTTTAACCAAATATCGAGCTTCTGATGACCTTATATAGATTTATTACTGTTTATTTTCCTTCGAGTAATAAATAAATACCTACAATACTATTGAAATAATATTATTTAAACTTCAATTTTAAATATGTATTAATCGTAGTAGTTAGGTATGTACCTTGTAAAAACCTTATTACTATGTTTTGAGTGAGCCGATTAGAAAAAACATGCAAAAATTAAGTTGTTTTATGAATTGATTAACTTTTGGTCAGTTATCAAAGTTTATAGAACGCAGCAATGTCTCTTAGCCATAAAATTTGATGTAACTGACAATATTTCGTTTGTGCAAACATGATATTTATCATAATTTAAAGGCATAATAACTCAGTATTTGATCTAATTAAGACCCAGTAATTGACAATTTCACTAGCAATGACCTCTATATTATAAATCTATGGTAGTTTTTGCAATAGAAATAAAAACTTTGGTTAAAAGGACATGGCTCCATGGTGACAAAAATTACCAATAAAAATATAATGTCTGCACATAACGACAGTGTGTAGTGGGGTGAATGTATCCACACACCATGGTTAAGACGATTACTGTAATGAGACTTTCTGTGCCCACCGTCAGATGTCGCTCCCGGAGCACCCTGTAGACAAGAAAAAACAATCATTATTATTTAACATAACAAATTACAATTACTGCCTTTGGGCAAGGCAGTCATTACTAAAGTACACTGCACAACGAAATAAAATAAAATGATATTTATTGTTCTGTAAATATATTACTATTTAACATAAAAAAATAACATCACGCCTGTATTGCCCAAAGGGGTAGGCAGAGGATTACTAAAGTATCTACACCGCACAACGAAATGATATGATATTTATTTTTCTTTAATAGATCTTTCAAAGACAACGTGCCTGTATTCCATGAAGGTAAGGAAAGGAGTATAAATGTACACAGTTAGCCAGTAATTAGTAGTTAGCCACGTGGGCCTATTTCCATTAACTGGGCATAAATCCAAACTCCGAGTTGTTACTGAGAATTTAATAGAAAAACCCTGTAACACTGCTCAACTCGGGAATCGAGCTCAGGACCACTAGACTAATGAGGGAGGAACTATTTAATTTAGAAATGATTCAAAATAGGCATATAGGTACATTAATTATCTTATTTTCTCCATCTCACCTCTTTGGTTCCAGGCAATTGTTGTATTGCTTAAATAAATTTAATAAATTTGCTTGACTTGGGAATCGAACCCAAGACTTCAAGCTCAGCAGCCACTCCATTAACTACTAGACTAATGTTGTAGTCCCAATTAGAAAATATTAAAATAAATATTTTTCTATTCAACTACAATATTTTAATATATATAATAGCTTAACTTGATATATCAAGCTATTAATTAAAAAGTTATATCATAGTACCCAAGATTTCATCTATACTGTTAGATCTAAGTCTAGAATGGGTAAAAGTAATAGTCAAATAATTGTTAACTGTAACAAATTTTTTTAATTAGTAATTTACACCAAATAAAATGTTTTATTTAGAACATTTACTTGAAAGCTCCATGAAAGCTTAGAAACAGGTGTATCTTAACTTTGATAACTAATTTATGTATTGAACCAATATTTAATTAATAATATTTATTGATTAAATTATGGATGTTTTACTTCCTCTTTATAAGAGGACATAGAAGGATAAGCTTTAATATTTTTTTTTCAAAAAGCTTCTTGAACTTACAAAAGCTTAAGTCATATTCTCAATTTAGCTAGTGATTATTTTTTATGTTTAATGCAAAAAGATAAAATTTAACATTTAAAATTACAATTTATAATAAATATTTGCAAGTTATTGAAGAATATGATATAATAATATAATAGCTGTATAGTCTAGTATTTAAAAGGGTGGCTGCTGAAGTTTAGGTGACAGGTTCGAATCCAAGGTCCAGTTAAAGTTTGGATTGTGCTCAATTAACGCAATAATCTTGCCTCCCATAACATGAGACTTGAAACACACATACCGACATACTGCAGGCACGACAGCTCTTCCTAAACCATCAGGAAATATATGTGTGATGGTTTATTAAAAAGAATTAGTTATATTAAACTGGATTTATTATCTTTATTCAATATTCCTATTTCCTAGATATCCCAGTAGGTATCCTGGGTAATCTAGTGCATGTACCGACATTAAACAGACATGACAAAGTAGAATGGAAAAAAATATGGTGTAGATTAAAGCTTTGCTATGTTTTTCTAACAACAGTTATAAGGTCAGATCAGATATACAATGAGAAATCAATATTGTTTATGAGGTAATAAATAATAACATACCATCACGCCTGTATTTCCCAAAGAATAAGGCAGAAGTTACACTTATACTTCCCCGGTATGTTAAGGTCCCATGGCATAGCGCCCCTAGTTACCCTATTGCCATTAACCGGGCACAATTCAGACTCGAGCTGCTACTGAGAATTTTATAGAAAAACCCAATAACACGTACAAGACTAATGAGGCAGTGACAGTAATAAATAATATTAGAAGAAAAGTATTTGTGCTCACCTCCCGCCTCTCTATGGTGTAGTAGGCGTCATCTTCAGTGGCTGCCTCCCCAACC
This sequence comes from Subacronicta megacephala, assembly GCA_958496365.1. Lineage (NCBI taxonomy): Eukaryota > Metazoa > Arthropoda > Insecta > Lepidoptera > Noctuidae > Subacronicta > Subacronicta megacephala. The sequence goes on from OY292525.1 coordinate 12,914,837, forward strand.
TCGGGCGTCGGCTTGCCGGACCGGTACTTGCTCTTCTGGAACGTCATCTTCAAAGAACTCCTATGTTTCTTCTTGTCTCCGGCACCTCTGTTCAATTTTATCACAGTTTTCAAAGTCCCCGTGTAGTCACCCTGAGCTTTACTTGTCTTACTCTTATTAGACATCATTCCACCATAGTTAGAGCCATATATCCTCTCCTTTTCTTTAAGCTTCTCTATTTTGGCCTCTTTAGCCGCTTTATGAGTGAGCAAGCCAAGAGTTCTCAGTACATTTTCCTTGCGTTTCTGGCTCTCTGGCGTTTCATTCAGGACATTACTGGGCCCTGCCTGACTTTCGGTAGAGTTGCGCGCCGATTTGCTAGGCTTAGGGCTCTTAGCAGGCTTGATATCAGTCTGTAACGTCTTGATATCAGGTTCAACTGCCTTGACTTCAGTCTCAACAGGCTTGATTTCAGGCTCAGCAGACTTAACTTCTACTATCTCAGTCTTTTCTTCCTCAGGCATTTTTTTAGTCTCTTCAGGCTTTTGTTCTGGAGTTTGTTCTACTACCATCTGCTCTGGTTCTGTTGGAATTTCTGGGACTGGTTCAACTACTTCAACAGGAGTATTGACGATTTTCGGCTCAACTTCCTTGGGAACTTCAACTGCTTTAGTAGTTTCGATTTGAGGAACTTCAGATGCAAAAATATCTTCAATTGTCTTTATAGTTTCTATTGGAGGTGGCAGTGCTTCAGTCTCTATAGGCGCTGCTTCCGGCGACTTTATAGCTACCGGAGCAGACGCAACCGAAATAGCAGAGGGCACGTTCTGATGCGTCGGCGATTTAATCTTCTCAATCGTGGCTAACTTGTCTTCAGGCTCAGCCGTAGATTCAGACGATTTCCGCGACATTGATTCTCTGGACTTCCTCTTAGTAATTATTTGAACGTCACTGTTGATCTTCGCCTCGGCGACGCGAGGCGTTATCGAAATCTGTCTAGAATCTAATACGACTGATGCAAGGCTAGGGCTCGGGCTGGACGTGTTAGGGTGTAGTGTCGCGAACTGATGCAGGTCCATTTGTGTGCCCGAGTGTGGCGCTGACTTGTCCACAGACTTCCTAATTTCTGTCAGAGTGACATCCTTGCCAAGTGACTTCTCAAATATACTAATAGCATCCGATTCTCGTGAGTGATTAGAACTCGTAGATTCTTTCCTTGAACTAAAACTATTCCTTTTAATTAGAGTGACTGAATTAGGGAGGTCAACATCTGTAGATTTTCTAACTTGATCTCTCTTGACTATTGAAATAGCAGAGTTGTTTTCAAAGCAACTCAAGAAATTCTCTTTTTCTATTGGTTTTTCTGGCGATCTTACCGAATGAATGTCTTTAAGTGGCTTAATATCACCAGACTTTGGTATCAATACCACGTCATTGGTCACCATCATTGGTTTACCACTATCACTGGCTTTAGACTCCATTTGTCGTCTCTTATCAAATTCCTCAAACTCTTTGAGTCTGTCCATGAGCTTATCAATGCTGGCCACATGACTGCACTTGTAAGGTATTTCGAGCTTGGCGCCACCTATTGGTTTCTCCACTGAATCTTCCTCATAATGTAAGCGTATGTTCTCACCATCATCGTTCTTGGACGGCGTGTTCTCATTACTAATAGGAGATATAGTATCTTTGTCTTTTACAGGAGTATCAGGAGTGGGGACATTGTCTCCATTGTTCAGAGGTTTGGCTAGGCCATAGAATTTAGAAGCAGTCTTTGCCTGCAATTGGTCAGGGGTACTATCTGTAATGGTGTTTGATTCAGTGACCATTTCATGGTCACCATCAATGTTTTGATCTAGATTGTTGATGAGATCATTGATCTCTTTGGTGAGAGTGTCGATGGTCTCTGCCTTGTCGTCGACGACGTCGGTGGTGATGTTGGTTATCGTGCTGGTGATACAGTTTTTGGGCGCAGGCTTTACAGGGGCAGGTGGGATGGGCCGTGATCCCTTCGTTACTTTCCGCCCTCGACGAGCCTTCCTGATATTTTTCGATATTTCCTTTGAGTTGAATGTCTTAGACATACTAGTCAATATACTGCTACGAGCATTAAAAAGCGTATTTTCAGTCTTCAATATCATTCTTTCTTCTATTTCTGTTGAATTTAAATTCTCTAATTTTATCCTATTACTATTATTGTTGTCAGAGTCTAATGAAGTACTTCTGTTTAAGCTCAGTTTCTTCTTATCCTTTGCTTTAATGATACTACTTGGTTCCGGGTCCAGTTTATTTTCAGATAATTTGGAGTCAATAAGAGAAGGCACTTTTTCAATAGTCGAGATCTGTACATTATTTTCAATATCTATATCTAGGTCAGTCTTAGATTTATCTAGTTTTTTGTTGAGCTCCTTGTCCGTATCATTAATTGTCTCACTCGTGCTCAGGTCTGACTCTGTGTTGTCTGAACACTTTGAGATCTCACTGCCATCACGAGAACATGAGCGTCCTCTCTTTAACTTCTTACATTCCTCAGAGGTTTCTGCTGTATCTGAAGTTTTAGAATCTGAATGGAGTCTACGCCTCTTTTTCTGTTCTTTGATAACAACTTCACTCAGTAAGTTTTTGACTTTTCTAGGTTTCCCACTGCGAAGGTTCTTTCCTTCAAACATTGAGGGACTATTACTTCTCTCAGAGCGCATTGAGTATGGGCTGGTACGTGGTCCCAGCACCAGAGTACCTGGTGAATCACCAAGCATGGTCTTCATCATGGCCATGTCGGAGCTGAGTCTCTGTCTCCGTCCTGCTGTCTTGGGACTAGAGGATCTTGAGGTGGGGGTTATGTCTTCCCCTGGTTCCTTTTTGATTTCTGAGGCAGGTATCAATGGGACGGCTTCTTTGTCTTGTGTATCATCAGTATTTACTTTTTGGGCAGCCTTTCTCCCCCTCTTCGCAGTTTGTTTTATAACATTTTTCACCTTCTCTTTGACAACAATATTAGCTTTTTTGCTTCTCAGAGTTTTTCTAATGCCCATTGGTTTTTTCTTGACAACCGCTTTAGGTTTTCCTACAGGTTTCTTAGTTTCTTTGGATGTTTTAGGCTCTTCAGGGGTAGATTTCTTCTCATCATCGTTAATGTCTGAGGCCTTCTTACGGGCACGGGTCTTGGGTTCTATAACATTGTCCTCATCGATACTCTTGTCTAGTTCCTCCTTAGCTTGTTTGGTTTTCATGTTGGAATGTGTGGTGGGAGATGTCCCCGTTCTTCCGACATCAGGTAGAGGCTGGCTGTCAGCTTTGCTTCTGTTAGTCGATCTGAGCTTGATCGACACAGTGCCTCGGAACTTTGATGAATATTTCTGTTTGCTGGCCTCTGAAGACTGGCTCTCACTGTCTGTATCCTGTAGATTGGTGTCAGTTAAGCTCTCTTCAGGGCAGGTATCACAACCACTGTCGTCTTTATTTGAATTACAAGTTATTTTCTGTTTTAGTGACTCCTTTATCTTTGAGTTGGAACGACTTTGAGCCATAATACATCTCTATACTGTGCCATCTGGACCTGAAAAGCGATAAGCACTCGTTAATCACCCTTACTGCCCTATAATTATCAGCGTATTATTAAAAATCACTTGTTGAATGACATTCCAAATAACTTCTAACTTAAGTTGACTAAATCAGTATTTTTTCAATAAATAAGAAGTTAATGTATTAATTTAACGTACTGTGTACTCAATTGTTGTATAATTTGGCACAATTCACATATAAATCGTGTCTACAGATCGTGGTAAACAAAAGCCAACGCGCGATAATCAACAAGTTCGCGCACTATTATCACATTTATTTTGCTTAATACGGCCTTATTTACGTATTATTTGACAACTCTTAACTATAGTTGAGTTCATTGTGAATCAAAACAACTTTTAAAATCTATCATTTCATCTAAAATAACGCCGGAAAATTCATGAAAATCCCGATGTTTTGGTGGCGAGGCCGCGGCTGACACCTAACGCCACCTACAGCTGAGCGAGTGCGTATGCGTCGAGCGAACGAAAGCACCAAATCATTTCCCCAGCCGTGGCGCACCTCTGCAATGTCCTCACAAAATACTCACAATTTATCCAATGAAACCTCCAAAAACCACAATAAACAGTTAATTGGATACACAACGCACCATAATATGCGAAAAAGTTCAATATAAACACGCGATTAAACTTAGAAAACGATTTTTGAAAAGCCCAAATGACTGCAGGCGTCCGCCATAATGTTTCCTTCGAAACGAATAATATAGTTCTTATTGCTCTTGTAGCAATTCTCTATTCGCTATTCAAAATGGCGACCGTGTTGCGATCACCGTGCGCGTTTGCGCGACTTTTTGTTGGAAAAACCGGACAAATCCTGAACAACGCGACTGATTTGGGTACAAAACTTGCTCCAGGATCAAAATCGGTAATTATTTTATTATATTTTCACTCGCGTCGAGTCGTAATGTCGCTTTGACCGCGACATGTGACAGAACTATAGATGTACACCCCGCCGCACAGGTTTCTCCTGGCGTCAAATTTTTTTGGTACATTAATTTATTTTCAGTATGACATAATTTATGATGCGCACGTAGTGTTAAGTATTTTGTTAGGAGTTTCTCAGTACAATTCCATTGTTAATCAATGGTCATATTTTAAATTGGGTTAATGTTAGATGTTTTTAATGTATTCTAGGTATTGGGGAGATATGTTTTTATTATTTATTACTAACTTTTTTCTCTATTGTTTCAGGAAATATTATCAAGAAAATATGCGAACTATGCGCATTCTCCCCTTGTCAGAAAAATTAAAGAACAATATGAATACGAAATTGTGAAAAATCCTCCTGAGTGGATTTATGTGCAGAGACTTCTGCCCTTGGAAACAATTCCTGCGGTTTCTCCCAAAGAGAGTTATCCGTCTGGCTGGATTCCACCAAAAGAAGAAGCTAAAGATCTCCCGTACTTCATAGAAAGAACAAAGAATCATGAAGTGCCAATTTATTTGAATATCACATATAGAGGCATACGTAAAATAACAAAAATTAAGAAAATTGACGGCGATATCTGGTTGCTGAACGATGAAATTAAAAGTTACTTGAAGGAAAAGAATAACAGATATGTAGAAACCCGTGTTCATGAAGTTGGTAGATTTATAGAAGCAAAGGGTGATTACGTCAATGATTTAGTAGAATGGGCACATTCAAAAGGTTTTTAAACAGTTGTATTGTAGTAGGTGAATAAATTGATTTAGTATATTTATTAGTTTTATTTATTACACAATAAATGAATATCCTGTATAGACTGACCTCGCATTGTAAAGGCTTTGTGTACAATGCGAGGTCAGTCTACACTGGATTGTACAATACACATACATTAAATAAGATTATAATAACGATAGTGAGCAAATGATAACTTAGAATGAGAGTACATAACTTTTTAGGTAGTATTTAGGAAACCATGCCATTATCAAAGAAGTTATATTTATTTATTTGTTGATAGATATTCAAATTGTGAAATAAACATATTAATACCACTCACATTCAGTTATTCCTGAATCAGGTCATATTAGTAAAGAAACTGATAAGGGATTCGCAAAAACCTATTTATTTCAAAACTAAGGACTATTTTATTAACAAAATACCATTTAATACTTTAGCTACTTTACATTTACGAAAAATAATTACTTTTAGTGCAAAAGTTATTAATATCGACATCTCGATAATTTTCGAACAAAATAATTAATACTAATATAAAATAATTCGGCGTAACCCCGTCGAAACTTGCTGGGAGGGCTGTACACGGCATGAAGTTTGATGATGTCGGCCGCCGCTAGGGGCGCTGCGCGCGGCGGAAGGTTTTATCTACGTAGCTATATAACATCCGCCCGACACCGATGGGCCTCTCCACGATACATATTTTCGATACAAACTCACTCTTCTTTGTTAAAAACAACTTTTCTGTACTTCTTACGCGTTAATAACGCGATAGTTTGCTTTTCGGGAAGCAGCTACGCTATATTACAAGTTTATAACTTTTAGGTTACGTTCATTCCAATTAACTTTGTTGTCGAATGTTATTAATTCGTCTATATATTCACGTAATTGGTTCTGTTATCGTTAGAAACTTTATTTAAGTCGGCATTTCAAAACATACGAGCTAATCGGGGATCGATATTGAACATTTACGTTTTTATTACGTAAGATGATAGGTACAAAGTATGTTACATAGTTATAATGATTTTCAAGGCCAAACGCTTTCAGAAAGACACGTGTACAGTCTAGCTGTTACGATTGCACAACATCCATTAATAATTGTGGTCGGGGGGTGGTATTTAATGACCTTATACCAAGTAGATATCGCATTAAAGTTGCATCTACATTAACATAACTAATGTTGAAGCAAATAAACTGTTGATGCAAGTTTTATAAATAAAACTGCTTTGTCCTTTGTTTATTTATCTGAAAAGGAACTTTAAAATCTACGGAAACTTATTTAGTATTTAGGTAGGTACCTACCTACCTACTTATTAAAAAAATTATAAAATATTGTCTACTTAGCGTCATTGGTGTCTACGGCGAAACTTTTTTCAATAGTAAGTTGTATAACATTGGGTACTGTTGTTTTATTTGAGCAGTCACAGGTAGGTACCCAAATAATAGGTGTGTAAGGTAACTATCTTCTTTCTAATGCGCTGATGACGGACGTGGTATTGTTGCTTATTCTTGAAGGAGGCTTGAAGAGGTTTTTATTCAATGGTGAACGGAGTTCGAATCATATCCTTTTATCGCAATTCGCAGCTATCTACCTATATTAGGCTTCCAGTCTTAGCAGATGTGGTTGAATATCAGTATTTTACACGAAACCTCTGGCATTAGACCTTCGTCCTTGCAACCTAATTTCTAGGGAATATCGTTATGTAACAGTGCATCATGTCGACGTAAATAAGTAAAAGTATTTTCTTCTTCTATACGATATCCTCAGGATAAACTGATTTTCAGGGTTTACGTGCTCTCTAAGGCACATCCGGGGCCGTGGAACGGTGACCTATCCATTGAATCACCGCGGCAAGCACAGCTTTTCGTTGCAAATTGGTTTTTTATTTAGTTAGCTACTTATAAGTAACTTTTTTGTATCGGCTAGGTTTGCGCTTGACCACTCTCTTATCTGATATGAAGCAACGCGATGAGGTCGACGATGAAGCACGCTTGCTTAGAAGAAACCTATTGAAGAGAAACAAGACCTTCTCTTTAGTAAGAAACTGCGATCATCAAATAAGATTTTATATACTTAGGTATTTATTACTATTTTTTTTATGTCGAAGTGGGTGGGCGCGGAATTAGTAACTCCTGAAATAGATTACAAGTTTAATACAATATGAGTATTTTTTCTCACAAGTTCACCAGATCGGATAATTCTCGTCTCTGCCTACAACCCCGACCTTTAAACTCTGGTTGCGAAGGATGCTAGGTGAGAGAGGGCTCATGCCCCGCCCCCGCCAAAGTAGCTTAGGTAAATTATTCAAGTTTAGATAGAACAGAAGATCGTTAGCCATTTTGCTACGTCAGATATGTATAACATAAGCAACCGTTCCGTATCTACCAAATCTGTTCTTCCAACTCGTACTGGGCCGGCGTGGTGGATTACGGCCCACTCCCTCAAAACGAGAGGAAGCCTGTGTCCCACCAGTGGGAACATTAAACACTGATTACGTTAAACCGTTCTGCATGCCTGATAGATTTTCTTGAGAGTAGGTGAAGTCTGTCAACACGCAGCTTACCTAGGCTAGATAGGTAGACTATAGCCCAATCTCTCTGAGAGTAGACCCGTGCCCAGCTTTTGGACAATGTAAGGTTTCTTGCGAAAATGTTGAGGTTTCAAGGTCTTTCACCGCTGCCGCTGATTATTCAAATTTTAACTCCGCTACGCCGTAGTAAATAGATTTGGTGGTCAGCAGGATACGAGATTATAATACTTTATAAGACTTAGGCCCCTATTTGTACATACTTCCCTTATCCACAGCCACATCTACTGTTGAAAAAATCATACGAGGGGTTTTTACAAGAGCTAAACAACTAATTACTTTTTCAATTTTTGTTTGTCTTTCTATTTGTATATTTGTACGCGCATCATGAAATTGGATGTTTTTACACTGAATTGCTGTATGTCTAACTTAAATCTGGTGCATGTTTAATCTTGATGCGCCGCTTAGAGGAATTTATAGTTTGTTCGAAGTAACTGTGTTTAGCAACTGGTTAATTTCAATAGTAACAGTCGGTATAAAAACAATCGGGGTGGGATATGTTTCGCGTTTGTGATTATTTTATTTACTAATTTAGATTTTTATGTATAAAAACTCTTCATTAAGTCATTGGTCCTGTGTATTTCGAACAAACTGTTGCAAGTGAATCCTTTTGGGACACGTGTGAAAATGAGGGCTAGCTAGCAGCTAGTAGGTATTTATATATTTATGCTTGACTGAATTGATCTCCTTTTTGCCAATCCTAAGTGAATTTTCACAATTCCTGTCTTGGCGTTTGTCTTGACCTAGGACGGCGATCAAATCGTCCTGTTTCTTGGCATATCTACATTTTATTAGCAAATATCATCATCATCATCAACCCACTACATTGTCCCACTGCTGGGCACGGATCTCCTCTCAGAATGAGAGGGATTAGGCTATAGTCCACCACGCTAGCCTACTGCGGGTTGGCAGACTTCACATGCCGACAAGAAAATCTCTTAGGCATGCAGGTTTCCTCACGATGTTTTCCTTCACCGTTTAAGCGCGTGATAATTAATTATTAATACGCACATGACTTCGAAAAGACAGAGGTGCGTGCCTTGGATTCGAACTCGAGACCTTTGACTTGGCAGTCCAATGGTCATATCACAAGGCTATCACGGCTATAATAGCCGAAATCATATCTACATAGCCGTGATAGCCTTAGCAAATATGTCACGTCTTAAATCATCATCATTGTCGTCAATCTATTACATTGTCCTACTGCTGGGTACGGGTCTCCTTTCAGTACCAGAGGGATTAGGCTATACTCCACCACGCATATATATATGTATACTTACCAACATATAACATAGTTTATGAGATTTCGTTAAGTGTGTTCAATGATGAAGATAACGGGGTGAGGTTATTTCGTGCGCTGACCTAAATAATAAAAATAAATAACTACGTTATATAAAATATTCTCGTTCTATATAAATAGACGCTACGTTTATATCTCTATTACCGTGTTTCAGCAGCTTATCAGACTAGCATTGGTGTTGATGATTGCAGCTGGACTAAAAAAGTCGGTCTTAATGAATAATATATGATTCACATCGGAAAATTGCAAAGGAAAGTTTTATGGATGCATTTTTCCTTAATATTTGTATGTCATGTTTGAGCAAATAAAGATATCTGAATCTGAATGGATCCTAAATGTGAAATGATTGCAGAGGAATTGCTCAATATGCAAAGACATTTAAATATTACTTTCATTACTACTTTTATTATCTTTTTGCTCCTCATCAATGTTATCAATAAATGCTTGCTATGCTTCGTATAAACCTCGTTTTTGCTAGTTCCGCGGGAAATTTCAAAATCCCTGTCGTAGCGGATGCAAACATTTCTTAAGTAACCTTCATGGCAAATTTTTTAGTTACTTTTTTAAAATATCTTGGTTAAACACTGAGTGAGTGAATACAATTTTGCTTTAAATAAGTGAGAGAAGGCTAAACCTTCAGCCTTGGGAGCAAAATTCTTTTTTTGTGTTTTTCCTAAATTTTGTTCGTCTATTATACATTCTAGGTACATGGTAGTAGAAATTGCGACATCAACAACATCTATTTACATCTGAGTACTAAATCTTTGCTTAAAATTCGTTATCTTAGCAGAATGTAAGTAGGTAGTGTAAAATAGAGAATTTTGCCAAAAAATACAATTTACACCATTACCTGCTAAGATAACGATTTTATTAAGATAGAAGAATAAGATAGCAGCTCGGAGTCTGGATTTGTTACATGGGACCCAAACATACCGGCGAACTGTGGGTGTACATTAAGTGCACCTCTGCCTAACCCTTCGGGGAATACAGGCGTGATGGTATAACGATTTTATAAGTAAATGTTTAGGAAAGGCTGAAAGATCAGCCTTAAGTGTTTATATAAACCAGTCTAAAGGCTATGTTTTTATGTTGTTTCGTCGTCTCCAATCTGTATCTATGTACACTACTTAATATTTTAAAGAGGTAAAGTTTGTAGGGGGTAATCTTTGGATCTACTGAACCGATATTGAAAATTCTTTCACCAATAAAAAGCTACATTATTCCCGAGTGACACTATATACTTTTACACATTTTTTATCCCGTAAAAGGATAAAAAATGTATAGACCACGCGGGCGAAGCCGCGAGAGGAAAGCTAGTACCTACTTATTACTTACTTATACTATTTCATCCAGTATATTTGATAAGGGCGAGGTGCAGCGAGCGGTGGCCTTGTGGTGACGCAAGCTGTCCAACAAGAACCGGCTCCGTCGTAAGGGATGAGCTATAAAGAAATTAAACAAAAAAATGCACCTGCTATCGACACACCGAATTTTAGAAATAATTAAAGTTACGTTGCATCTGAAAGGGGTAGTTCTGGTTCTTCAATCTATAATTCCACTCGTCTTAATATTATCATATTCAATGGTAGTCTTCTAGACTACCCAACCTATCCAATCCAACGTCTAACATGAGCAAATACGGTTTTTTTTAGACATGGGCGCGAAACTAAATTTTTTCTTGGTTTTTCGCAAATTTAGCTGTATGTAACTCATTCTAGGTTTATGGCAGTCGAAGTTGCGAAAATCGAAATTTAAAAAATAAATAACTTATTCACAATTCAGTATTAAGACTTTTGTTAAAAAAAAAAATTGTAGGAGATTTTGGTGTAAAAAGAGGATTCGGCCAAAAGTTCAATTTGGGAAAAAATGAGAATAAGTTATTGTTAACGTCGCAATTTTGACTGCCTCGTACCTAGAATGTGTAATAGCTGAACAATGTGCCAAAAAAACAAGATAAATATTGAATTTCGCGCCCAAGGCTGAACGTGTAGTTTTTTTTTAATAATTGTTTACACTTAAGAAACAGCGTTACTAGGATTCCCAGTTGTCCGGCTTTTCAAAGAACGAAAGTTCAAATGAATGACAGTAATAAATACATAAATTAAAAGTTTTTAAAAAATAACAGTGTAAAATGCTTCCTTCGATAGGTATAGCTTTTAGGGCGAAATGTCCGGTTAAATGTGAATAATTATCCTGATATTCCATTTTTGACAAGCGGTGTTAAACAATCAAAATAATATTTCGGACTAAATAGAGAATAAAATCTATTTTTCGGGAAAACTACCATCGGCGGTACCTAAATATATTGTGCTAAGCCATGTAATGCATAAGTACATTATGATGGTCGTTTAGAGACTAACACGTTAATAATATTACGACAAATTGTAATTAAGTACAGACTAGTCACCAATGAGTCACTTTATATTTAATTATTTTTTAATGAATGTCGATGGCATAGCGATGGCCAAATCGCGTATCGATGTTTTAAGAATGGTCTCTGATCCACACGCGGCAAGCATAGCTTAACCTTGTTCGATTGATTAGAGAAGGCATTATACTTAGCTAGGAAGCGCTCCGCTACTATAGCCTAGCCCTATAGAACCTTACCCATCCAAAGGGACAGTTCTTACTGTAAATGTAAATGGGTTGATGATGACAGTTATAGGTTTTTTTTATGGCATAATTCGGCAAAAGAGCAGGCGAGCTACCTGATGGTAAGTAGTCATCGCCGCCAATGGACATTTGCAAAACCAAAGGAGTTGCAGATGCGTTACCGACCCTATTTAAGGAAAAGGGAGGGGAAGGAGAAAAGGAGAAGGAAGGGGACAGGGAGAAATTGGGCCTCCGGCGCTCCACACTCACCGTACGAAACGTAACAGTATGCATACTTGTACTTGACGTCGATATTCTGTGGGAGGGTAGTACTTACCCGGTCGTGCGACCCATTCATGCTGACATGTAGACATCCCTGCCGGCACTACTACTACTAAAGGTAGGTTTGGTTTATATAGAAAAAAGATATTGAATATATATGTTATAAGTTAAACGTATCCAGATATGTTATAAGTTTTTGTTTATGTTTAATTTAGATTAGTTTTGATATGTTCTTATGTATTTTAACATTTCAGTGTAATTTATATAATGAGGCTTTTGAGGTTCCAGGTACCAAAATAAAACATTTTTCTTTCTTTCTTTCTAGATAGTCGTGTTTTAAAGCATTCACCAGATGATTTATGGTGGCTAATCTTAGATATATGATTTTTGTTTTAATATGCACTTATGTATTTTAAAATTTCAGTGTAATTTATATAATCAGGCGTTGAGGTTCCAAAATAAAACATTTTCCTTTCTTTCTTTCTAGATAGTCATGTTTTAAAGCATTCACCAGATGATTTATGGTGGGTATATATATGATTTCCCCAGTACGATGACTTCGAGCAGGACTTGAGGCAAGGCCTTGCCCTTCGAAGGGGACCACAGCCTGTCATGCTCGTGATGAATGTCACTGTGTGGAAAGGCAAGTGAGGCTTTTAGTCAGTAGTCCGACATACCCTGCCGCGACCCCTGATGGCAGACAATCCATGAGGAGTTTCCGTAGTATAAAAAAAGTCTTGAATAAGTGATGGAAAAATTGGGGGTAGCTTTGTATCAAAAGGTCAAACAGAAGACAGATAATAGAGATTAGTGGCGATTTCTCCACCGACACGAGCTGAGGTCCTTAATTGAAAAGAGAAAAAGAAAGTCTACATAATATATGATTTGAAATACAACAAGCGACACAAACAACAAATATACAAAAATAATTTTGAGCCGTTTGGGTTTGAAGTAGAAACAACCCTGAGTGCACTTTCCAAACCCCTGAACGACGCTTCACGGGACCCAAAGGCTGAACTATACTTTGGACAGAGAATCAGTATTGCTACACAACGTGAAAATGTAGCCAGCCTTCTGGGTACACTCCCGGCTGATAGCGATGCGAAAGTTTTTTTAATTTTTCTTTTATTTATAAAAATTGATTAAGTTTGTCTAGTTTAATTTTATTATAAAGTTTTCTTTTAGTTACATAGATATTTAGATTAGTTATATTATAAAAAATGAAGAGATCTTGAATTTTAATAAATATAACCTTCATAGTACAAAACTTAATTGATCTTAAGGAAACGTCAAGAAAACAAAGAACTGTAGCTTTGCTTATATGATGCGTAGAGGCAGCATAATATTACTTTAGGATACTGCCAAGAACATACGGTTACGAAGCCGCGCGCTACGTTTACCTTAGTGCGGCGCGCGCGCAGTTAGTGGGCGGATTGTTTAGTGACGTCAGTCGCCGTGAAGGCCATGCGCTGTTGTATTGTGTACGGCTTTGGCTTGCAAGTAATTCACTAAAGGATAGGCTTAGCCTACCAATAAACTTGACACTTTGACAGTCTATCGGTGACTGTACCTATCAAACAGTATATTTAAAAGAGGTTCCTTTATTTTAACTTAAATTAAAAAAATTGTTTCACTTGTACAGACAGAAAAAAATTATACGCGATTAGAGATTAAATTATCTAATCGATAACTATTATTGTTATCTTTATAGATATAATATTGATAACTATATAATAAGATAACTACTTTATTAGTCTTAGAGACTGTTGCGGTTGAGATCCTGTGGCTCGGTGGTTAATGGCAATGGGTTCACCCCCGTTACATGGATTAGGTCCCATGTAACGGGGGACGAACCCGTAAGACGTAACTCGTACCTATATTGGGGAACCGTGGATGTCCCTACATCTGTACGTAACGCTTCGGGGAACAGGCATGCTGTTTTTAATTGCATAAAAAAACTTACGGAATTAAATAATGACTAGGTATCTTATATGACTGGCTTATTAGTCTAGTGGTCCTAAGCGCGACTGCTACGCTACAGGATCTGGGTTCGATCCCTAGGTCGAGCAAAGTGTTATTGGGTTTTTCTATGAAATGTCATGGGTCGACACCTGCTGGAGGCAAATATTTGTGTGTTCTATGGATATTTCTTTCAAGTCCAAATACTCCAGATACCCAGGCGTTTACCTACTTAGTTTGTGAATTCTCTCGAGGCACAAAGCCCCATGTGCGTATTAATAATTAATTGTCACGCGCTTAAACGGTGAAGGAAAACATCGTGAGGAAACCTGCATGACTGATAGATTTTCTTGACGGCGTGTGAAGTCTGCCAACCCGCAGTAGACTAGCGTGGTGGACTATAGCCTATTCCCTCTCGCTCTGAGAGGAGACCCGTGCCCAGCACAACATTACCCCATTACATTGTGGGACAATGTAATGGGTTGATGATGATGATGATGACAAAGCCCGATCCAGCGCGGCCTATAAAAAAAAGGATTGAAACCTTCTTGGTGGACATTGAATGAATTGCTCATTATTATCATATCCGTTTGAGTAATGTTGTCTGACCTTTTCAATATCAGGACGTTAGGTTTTCCCAGTGTGCCGCATTGAGTGGGCGGATGGATTGTCTGACGTCACACGTATTGAATGCCGACGCGACGTCCTGCCTTTTGTTGAGAGTTATGCCGGGAAGTAGTGATATCCTAGTGATTTGGCTATTGGACTGTCAAGTCAAAGGTCTAGAGTTCGAAATTTGACAAAAATTGAACATTCTAGCCCCGGATGCGTTGTAATAAAAAGGACGGGTTATTTGAAAATTCGACCCCGAAAACCTTTAACGATCGATTAAGCCCTAGTGACGATAAGGCTTCTCCTTATCATCATTTAAGGCGGATGGTTTTGTCTTCGGCGTATTTTTTTTTTACCAAAACTTTGGTTAAATAAATAATCGTAATTATAGCAGACAGAAGCGTAAAATAGAGGATTCCGCCAAAGTTATAACTTAACTACTGCCACTGTCATCTGCCACGATAACGATTATTAAGGAAAATTTCCGAAATCAGTTGAGAATATGTATGTATGTAATTGTCACGCCTGTCACCCTTGGGGGTATGCAGAGACTATAGACTTCCACTTGCTACGATCCTGGCACACTACTTTCGCTTCATCTACATTCATCAATCTCTTAATGCATGACCGTCGGTTTAGAGTGTTCGGAACCTGGCCTTTTTTAAGAACATCCGCAATTTGGTTGCGGTACGTTCGCCGAGGTCGCCCCCTTCCAACTCGTCCCGTCTCGTGAATCTAAAATGTGTTAAAAATGAGCAATTTGCGAAAAACCCCAAAAAAATATGGTTTGGAGCAATGATCCACCTTAAGGTATCGGTTTTCTTTTTAATTGTTGGGTTACAGAAGTTCTTAGCCAGTCATCAAATTCATACAAGCAATAGGTTCCTGTGTTTTTAATTATTGTAAACGGATGTACGCTCGTTAAACATTATTTTTTTTAGTTAAGTACGTATATTTAGTGGTCTGCCTCTGATGGCCTCTTTATTCAGGTAGTCCTGATTACACTGGGTACCCTTCCCTGAACTGTAGGTGTAGGTATATTAGTGTGCTTTTGAATGACAGTAGTCATAGGTATGCCTAGGATTTAAATTCAGCAGTCCAGGCTCATATCGCTCGATATCACTTCATATTTTCTTTAGATTGTACATTTGGCTGAATCGGTGAAGGAAGACATCCTGAGGAAACCTGCATACCTCAGGGATGTTTTCCAAGGCGTGTGAAGTCTGCCAACCTGCGGTAGGCTAGCGTGGTGGACTATAGCCTTATCCCTCTTATTATAGAGGAGACCCAAAATCTGTTTTTTTATACCACTAGGGTATGGTAAGCGCTTACCGTACCCTATGGACGCTTGCAACACCAGGGGTATCACTCGCGTGATGCCGACCCTGTAAAGGAAGAGGAGGGGAAGGAGACAAGGAGAAGGAAGGGGAATGAGGTAGGAATTGGGTCTCTGGCGCCCCACATTCACCGTACGAAACGCAAAGTATGCATACTGCTACTTAAAGTCTATATTCCGTGGGAGGGTATAACTTCCCTGGTTGTGTCGACCATTCATGCTGGCATGTAGACATACCAGCTAGACACTACTACTACTACAAAAAATGAGTGTCTAAATTCTTTCTTCCCTGTATGTAATGTGTACTTATATTATTGCGTTAAGAGAAAATCAGTATATTTATGGAGTACGTACGGTCACAGCACATCAAGTTACCACAAAATGTCAATTTTCTGAGTCAATTTTGAACTTAAACTTCAACATTTTAAAGTTTAAATTAATTTGGAGAAAGAAATGAATTTTCTAATTAAAGAAAATTTCTAGTCTGCGGCTTTCTGGTTAAGTACGTGCAGTAGTCTCGGTAGCTTAGTTGGTTAAGCGTCTGGTGTACTTAACCAGAAAGACGCAGGTGCAAACCCTGCCTGAGATCGAATTTAATTAGAAAATTCATAACTTTGTGAACATTTCGCAATATTTAATGCTAAAAAATAAGCATAATTTGGAGAAATTTATCAGTTTTGTATAACCTGTTGTGCTGGCGACTGTACGTGACGTGACAATCGCTTGCGCATCACTCGTGCAGTGCTCATGCGCCGCGGCACCCAATGCGGCGGACGCGTCGTTTCCTTCTCAATTCAATCGAGTAATTTCGCACATCCACCATCCGTTGGACCGTGTTATGTAATAAGTAACAAATCCGAATATTATATTTCAATTCTGAATGTTGCAAGCGGCAGCACTTCGTCCGGGAAGTTCTACAGTTGAGCCGCCAAGCAATATTTATCGTGTAAATCTAGTTGATTAATATTTTTATGGTCCCATAATAAATTGAACATTCAGAGAGCCGAACAACAAAACCAACATTAAAACATAACATACCATCACGCCTGTATTTCTCGAAGGATAAGGCAGAGGCGTACCTACTAATGAACACGAGGTGAGCTTATTGCCATTAACTGGGCACAAATCCAAAATCCGAGCTGCTACTGACAATTTCATCGAAAAACCCAATAACAATTGCTCAGGACCTCTCGCTTAGCAGTCGCACTTAAGACCACTAGAATAATAAGGCAGTCTAGAGGCACTCAGGGACTTAGATATAAAATAGCTTAAGCTACATTGTCTAAGGATTTAAAGGCCTTAGGACAGGTCAACTCAAAGCTTCTATTGATCTTTCTTCAAAAGGCCTGTTCAGATTTTGCCCTACATTGTTAAACTCGCATATCTATAACTATTGTCTGGACTTTAAAAGAGACTATGATTTCTGATTCATCATGTTTGATCTCAGAGGTCTTCAGACAGGAAACGTCGGCGCCATCTAGTTAAAAAAGATGTAAAAAATCGACTTGTAAAAGTGTCTTTAAAAGATCTATTTACAGAAATAAATATAATTTCATTTCGTCATTTCAAAATTTTGAAGCTATTTTCCATACCTGAATTTCCTACCAGAGATCCCTGAGACGGGATTTTGTGAGGATAGGGATAAAACGAGATCACATCGGAATTAACTCAGCACATACTTAAGTAGTTGTTATTATAATTAGACAGTAAAAGGATTAAGTATAGAAAGGACCAAGGGTGTATCCAGGATTTATTTTTTAGTGGGATTTAAGAGCCTTGGCCGTCGCGTCCACAGGAGAGGGTTGTGGGTTCAAATGTCTCAGTGGATCTGTCCTTGGAGTGGACATTGGGAATATTTCCGTACAAAAGCTTTGATCCCGATTTTATTTCATTATTTTCTTTGTTAGGCTGACGTAGACAGAGAAATTTGTTACGTATGTTGGTAGGTAGGGTACGATTTTGTTCATATTGTGTTCGTCTGTAGTTAGGTTTTCCTCATAAGTCTAGTGGTCCCAAGCGCGAATGCTACGCTAGAGGGCCTGGGTTCGATAATATCTACTTATTACCCATCGTGGTATGAAAAAAGCCCAGGATAGAAAATCCGGGATGAAGTTACGGAAGGCCTTTACTTATCTTACCTTACTTTTTACTTACTTAAATTACTTAAGTATATTTAAGTAAGTAAAATGATTAAAAATACCCTATTGGATGGAAATTATTACATTTTAAAGTTATTTAGAACCATTTATCAGTATTATCACTATAATTTCGCATCAAAAGAAGCTGGAAGCTGTTTTCGGTTCTCCTTGGTTGGCCACGCTCTGTGAGGATTTTGCAGACCCTTTTTTATCAAATATAACGTCCTAACTCTCCCATCCATATACATTTATGACATGAGTCTATTCGTTTTCAAAAATATTGTCAATTTCACAAAAGTGAAAGACACTCATAATATAAACACACGACACAAATATAGGCTATACCTACCACCATCTAGAATTAACATGCTCAACCAAAGTCCTTATTATATGGCAGTTAAGATATTCAATAGGTTACCAAAAGATCTCCAAAACGAAACAAAAGAAACAGTATATAATAGGAAATTAAAAACATATTTAACAGAAAAATGTTTCTACTCAATAAAAGAATATTTTAGAAAATAAATAATACAGCCAAAATAATAAACATAATTATCATAAACAATACGATAAATTATAATAAATAACATAGAATCTAAAATACACACATAATATTATTACACACAACAATCATACACAATACAATATAAAATGCTACAACACATAAAAATTATTGTTAGTATTAATAAGAATGATAATTGTTTTTTATAATGTATTTGTTAGAAGCCCTCGAAATTTGCAACACCTGAAAAAGGTGCTAAGCTGTACATAAATATGTTATACTTAAGAACCCTAAACCTTAGTATGCAAATAAATAGTTTGAGTTTGAGATTTTCCTTTCCCTTAAGCCTGGACGCAGGAACAAAAAATAAAAAAACATATTTTTCGTTGTTTTGTAGGAAAATATTTCAAAAATAATTGAATATAAGTATTAGGAATATATTATTATAAAATTGTAACAGGCTAAAATATATTATTATAAAATTGTACCAATGTCTGTACCTTTTGAGATATTGACTAAATAATTTGGAGGGGGGGGGGGTCTTTAATAGAGTAACAGAAGCTAAAACAACTGTATGTTTGTACACGCATCACGCCAACAATACTGCACGAAACTGCATAAAGTTTTCGCAATTGTATTGTTGGATGTCCAACTTAAAATCTGGTGCATGTTCCATGTTGATACGCCACCTAGAAGCCGACCTATACTAAGTGAAACCTTTTCGGACTTGAGTAAAACCGCGTGCAACGACTAAGTATTAAACAAAATGTTCAAATTGATAAATAAATTTGTTAAGATTCCGCAGAAGACACATAAGTACTGGCCAATCTTCGCAGATTGTCAGGCCTTAATCTTTATTAAATCTAAAAATATTTAGCATTGTCTTACTCATGCTAATCATGCATGAGTTGCTATTTTAAGGTTACGTATCACACACGTACATAAATAGATATTGACTCAAGACGTTTCATTGATTTAAATTAATGCCACCCAAAGACATTGACATCAGAACCATACGATTGTAATAAAGTAACCCATTTCTAGTAACCCCATTCAACCGTATTTTCAGTAAGAACAAGCCCAAAATCACCGCTTAAAAGGGCCCAAATTATAAGAAGCATCTACAATTTCTACTTCCTAAAATTCCCCATACTTTATTATACCCAAGGACTCTTAACTACACCATCATGATAGAGAGAGGGAGAGAGACACTGCTATTAATGTATATTTTCAATTCTATGATTTCGAGAATTGTAGTAGTAGTGCCCGCTGGCATGTCTACATACCAGCATGAATGGGTTTGTATGACCGAGGAAGTACTACCCTCCCACAGTATATCGACGTCAAGTAGCAGTATGCATACTGTTGCGTTTCCTACGGTGAGTGTGGAACGCCGAAGGCCCAATTTCTCCTTCAGTCCCCTTCCTTTTCCTTTTCGCCTTCCCCTCCCTTTTCCTTATATAGGCTCGGCAACGCATCTGCATCTCCTTTGGTTTTGCAAATGTCCATGCGGCGATGACTACTTACCATCAGGTAGCTCGCCTCCTCGCTTGCCGAGTTATCCCAAAAAAAAAATACTTCTATTCATCATCATCATACCATCATGCCTGTTTTTCCCTGAAGGGTTAGGCTAAGGTTTACAATGTACACCCACAGTTCGCCGGTATGTTAAGGCCCTATGTAATGGGATGAGAGCCTTCTGCCATTAACCGGGTACAATTACAAACTCCGAGTTTCGACTGAGAATTTCACCGAAAAACCCAATAACACTTTGCTTAGCCTGGGAATTGAACCCAGGAAACCTAGCGTAGCAGTTGCCCTTGAGACCAGTAGAATAACAAAATTAGCCGTTGTATGTGGTCCTAAGTGCGATTGGTACGCTAGAGGTCCTGGGTCCGATCCCCGGGTCATAGAGTAATTATAAGTATTACAGTATATACTCATATATATTATTTCTATACATATATATTTATTACTATATTTTTGCCTATGTAATGTATTTCATTTTTATTTGTTAGTACGCCTACACTACTCACTGTGTTTTTCTTTCTCCCAGTTCATCCAAAGATTGTCTGGAAGAGATCGCCTTGCGCGATAATACCGCCTATTGTACATTAACTGTCATATTTATTCTCTCCTGTAATTGTGATATTGGTGTGCAATAAAGCGTATATAAATAAATACAGTATGCCCAGGTCGAGTAGTGTTAGTGGGTTTTTCTATAAATTCCCAGTAGCAGCTCGGAGTTTGGATTTGTGCCTGGTTAATGGCAAAAGGCTCACCCTATACTACATTGGACCTAAACATACCAGCGAAATGTGGGTGTACATAAGTAAACTTCTGCCTAAGCCTTCAGGGAATACAAGCGTGATGGTATGCGGTTGTGTGCAGTTTCTAGTTTTATTAACACGTGCAAAACACACCACATTCCATACAGGAAGTATAGCTAATAAGGTTATCACTGTTGTGTTGTCTGTGTATAATAACAATCCTGTTACTATATTTTGTCTCGCTCTCGCTTCCAGGTGCCTGTTCTAATGATATTAGTATTGAAACATAAATACACTACTAGCCTTTGTCTCTAGATTCACTCATAAAACATAATTCATAAAGGAGTTTTCAAGACAAAAGGTAGCCAATTTCCAGTTCCTTTTCCAAGGTCCAATATATTTCAAAGCCACAATTGGTTTATCACTTTAAATCTTTCAATCATATTTATAAACAGTTATAGATACTTAATTCAGTTACGGTAAGTGTGCTGTGGTAACACAAACTTCAGAAGAACTTGAGAACTTATTGCCATATGAGGACTATATATTGTTTGTTAAAGCTATCGTTCAGCCTTCGTTATCGAAGAAGATTTCGGTGTAAATTGTCAATTTTGGCCGCATCCTCTATCATCATTGGTGCAATGTAGTACTTTCTGCCTAACCCTTCGTGTAAAATACTGACAACGCCCCCAACATAGTTGGGATTATAAAAAGGCTAAGAAGATAAGGATGAAATATTATATCAAACTCAAACTATTTATTTGCTTATTAAGGTTTAGGGTTCTTAAGTATAACATATGTACAGCTTAGCACCTTTTTCAGGTGTTGCAAATTTCGAGGGCTCTTAACGAATACATTATAATCATAATATTAAGTAAAAAAAATATTATTCTTATTAATACTAACAATTTTGTTTATTAATTTGTAGCATTTTGTATTGTATTATGTATGATTGTTGTGTGTAAAATTATGTGTGTATTTTTAATTCTGTTATTTATTATAATTTATCGTATTGTTTATAAAAAATATGTTTATTATTTTGTCTGTATTATTTATTTTTTTAAATATTCTTTTATCGAGTAAAAACATTTTTGTATTAAATATATTTTTAATTTTCTATTAAATACTGTTTCTTTTGTTTCGTTTTGGAGATCTTTTGGTAAGCTATTGAATATCTTAACTGCCATATAATAAGGACTTTGGTTGAGCATGCTAATTCTAGATGGTGGTAGGTATAGCCCGTTTTTGTGTCGTGTTTATATTATAAGTGTCTTTCACTTTTGTGAAATTGTTAATATTTTTGAAAACGAATAGACTTATGTCATAAATGTATATGGATGGGAGTGTTAGGACGTTATCACTACAGTGTATAAAACAAAGTCGCTTTCTCTGTCCCTATGTCCCTTTGTATGCTTAAATCTTTGAAACTACGCAACGGATTTTGATGCGGTTTTTTTTAATAGAAAGAGTGATTCAAGAGGAAGGTTTATATGTATAATACATACATATTTTAGTATAGAAAAGCCGAGAAACTACGCGGGCGAAGCCGTGGGCGGGAAGCTAGTATTTGATAAAAAAGGGCCTGCAGCTATTTTTATTGTTAATTTGTGCTATGATACGTATACATTTTTCTTGTAAAATGAACAGGTCTTGGATGTTTACGTTATGTCTACTCTTTAAGCTTAAGCCGCAGACTAGGCTGGATACATTAAACTATGTCTTTTATAATAATATATTTTTTCATCAAGCCAAACCTTGCGTTTGCTACCCTAAGCTTGTGTTTTAATATATCGAACCTTGCAGGACCTCTATCGTAGCAGTCGTGCTTAGGATTGCCAGACTTATGAGGCTGTTAATTTTTGATTTAAAAAGCTTAGCTAGCAATATGGGTCGGACATTGCTAGTATTTTTTTTTTAAATTTAACATCCATATATGAACTTTAATTATTTATGCCAAATCCCGAATTCCACCGTGTGCGCAATGTGTTTAAAAAATTGTGAGAGCTCGATATTAGCAATATTTTAATCATAGACATATCTATACACTTATATTATAAAGCTGAAGAGTTTATTTGTTTGTTTGCTTGAACGCGCTAATCTCAGGAACTACGGGTCCGATTTGAAAAAAATATTTCAGTGTTAAATAGCCCATTTATCGAGGAAGGCTATAGGCTATATAATATCACGCTAAGACCAATAGGAGCGGAGCATAAATGAAAAATGTTGCAATAACGGGAAACCACGCGGGCGAAGCCGTGGGCGGAAAGCTATAATAAATAAATAAATAAGTACCTAAGCAAAAAATAAATTCTCCACACTTATCACAATAATGACACAACTAAAATTGCTATTCCATGTAAAATAACAGTATTTTGGCATGGCGCTCGTAAATTAATCAGTTGTCCTAATTTTGTCCTGCGGGCCGAGGTCACGACCTTCCCCCCCACCCCTTTCAACCTAGATACCGGCTGAAAACCTACGTGAGCGCTTATTTACTAGCGCTGGGCATCATACCTATGTAAAATAAATATAGGTACACACCTTTATGGGTAACCTAGATTTTGGGGTTGAAGCGTTTATACTCGACTTTATTATTGTGTTCCCGACAAAAGGACTGATATTACTTATTGCTTTAGTCGTACTCGTAATGATAAGATTTGTGATTTTGATTTTTAATAAACATGTTTTTGTTATGAATGTCATTGGAGCCGCTGAGAGGGGACGTCCTAGAAAGACACCTACCCTATTGGTGAGGTCCTTCAGAAAGCTCAAGTGCAAAGTATTCGCAACCGGCGCGTGTGTATGAAAAGATTATGAATGTGGAAGAAGCGAAAGAGATATACAAGAGACGTAGCGAGTGGCGGTCTATAGTTTCTGCCTACCCCTGTGGGAAAAAGGCGTGACTGTATGTATGTAAGTGTTGTTTTTGAGGCAGTGATGATAAATAATTATATGGTACGTAAAATTCATAAAATATTAATTATATTTTTGCTATGAATAAAAAGTAGGTCGAGCTATGGGTACCTCAGAGGTTTTTTTAGGTTTCATATCGTTGTAGGAAAATTATCAGCAGTTTTCCTTTCTGAAGCTATTTTAAGCTGAAGCTGATGATAATATTCTGAGGAAATTGAACATCATAAAAAGTGAATATACTTATCGAACTTATTACTCCTTTGTTTCTTTAACCTTTGAAAATAGTTTCAATTTCTACACTATGTTTAGATTACGACGAAAATGGCTGAATAATTATAGGTGCGGGAAAAAATAAACCATTGTGGACTTTTGTGCTGACTATTGCGGCGTCAGTACCACGTAGTAATAAACAACGTTAATTTTTGTAGCCTAAAACAGAAACACCCCAACGTTAATTTGATTTGAACAGTTAGAAAATAATACATTTTTTTTTTTTTTATTAAAACTCTCGTAGACCGGGTCGGCCGAGGAAACGTTGGCGGGATGATATCGATCGGTTTCTGCCAACGTGGTATACAGAAGCCCAGGATAAACAATCCTTTGCCCTGCAGTGGGACACGAAAGAGGCTACATAAAAAAAAAACTCTCGTGGTGACGAGTTCAAAAGTTTGTCCTTATTTACCTAATTTGCGGGAGTGGGTACTAAGTGGGTACTAAGTAGCTAAGGGCGCCGGGCGACGCAGGCGAGTGATCGACCTCCCCGTTCGGTGTTTCTTACCATAATGTTCGCAATAAAAATGAGTGTCCAACTTGAATAGTTTTTAACATGTTTGGGGCAAAAATATAACCATTGCAATCGATTCTGTTACTGATTCTGAACAAACTACTTTCGGGTAAATAAAAACTAACGTTGTAGATGTTAGTCCTCCTACGTAGCAGAATATCTACGAGCTTCTGTCTAGAACTACTACGCCTGCGTCAATAGGGCGTAGTGATTAATATTAAAACAAATTTGAATGCGAGTGACGTCTTATAATCTGCTAACCGAAGAACCTTATAATACATAACATAAAATACCATCACGCCTGTATTCCCCGAAAGATTAGGCAGAAGTGTACTTCATGTGCATCCACAGTTCGCCGGTATGTTTAGATCCCATGTAATAGGCTCGCTATACCCATTCACCGGACACATATCCAAACTCCGAACAGCTACTCAGAATTTCATAGAAAATCCCAATAACACTGCTCGACCTGGCAACCGAACTCAAGACCTTTAGCGTAGCCGTTGCGCTTACAACCACTAGACTAATGAGGCACGGCAGTTGCGAACGATATAGCTATATGTTGATTATAGTAGCAATCCTAAACATAAACCGTTGATAGCTGGGACTTTTCATATATCAACGATAGTAGGAAGGTTGTGAAGTTCTATCATAACTTGTAATACAGACGCATAGTTATCTGACAATACGGTTGTACCCTAATATTATGCACAAAAGTTTTTGGCTTTAAACTGCGATGAAAGACAAATGCAAGTTTGTTATAACGTACTCTTCCTACGTAGGGATGAGGCTACGAAGATATGTACGGCTAGGAATTTTCCTACGATGGCGTCAGTAGGGCGTAACAATACAGAAACAAGTTTATCAGAGAACACTCCTACGTACTGCCTCATTGGTCTAGTGCTCCCAATCGCGACTGCTACGCTAGAGGTCTTGGGTTCGATCCCCAGGTCGAGCAAAGTGTTATTGAGTTTTTCTATGAAATTCTCATTAGCAGCTCGGAGTCTGGATTTGTGCCCGGTGAATGGCAATAGGCTCGCCCCCTATTACATGGGACCCAAACATACCGGCGAACTGTGGGTGTACATTAAGTGCACCTCTGCCTAACCCTTCGGGGAATACAGGCGTGATGGTATGTTTTATGTTATGCACTCCTACGTAGCAAATCGCAATAAGCTTACGAGATCTTGGTTAGGATTACTCCTAAAGTTGCGGCGTAGCGATAGAGAATTAAATGTAATTAGATAATACGTAGATCGTGTAGGTATCAATAACGTTAAACCTATAGTTAAAAAGTGATAAGCATACTGATTTCTGACTCGCGAATATATGAAATACTAAAATAAAATCACTTTACGGATTTTATCGCGTTGCTAGTTATAAACTGTGTAAGCATCGATATTTTGGTCTCAACAAATTTCCTTTTATTACATACCATCACGCCTGTATTCTTCGACGGGTTAGGTAGATGTGTAGTTAATATACACCCACAGTTCGCCGGTATGTTAAGGTACCATGTAGGCACAGTTTGTTCGATATAATTAAGCCTGTCTGAAGTTCTCCGCAAGTAGTTTAGCAGTGGTACATTTTAATAGAAAGAGTCGGTTTAAAGACAATTGGGGTCGTAAATGTTTTACATTTCTAATAATTATTTTCTGTCCCTCGGAACGGCTAACTTCAGACTGGATTAGTTATTTCGAACAAACTGTAATAGGGGGCAAGCCTTAGCCATTGACCTCTTCGCGTAGCAGTCGCGGTTAGGACCACTAGACTAAGCCAGTTATTTTATTACTTTCATACCAATTCTTAAATTATTATATGTAAATTATTACGAGTTTATATAAGTTCAGGTTTTAATCATGGAAAATATGTCTTTGACACTCTTGCGGTTGATTGAAATCGACTCAATACATAGCTATGCATATTGGAACACCTAAACGTATTTACATAATTATCACAGCTATTAATTCCTATTCAAATATATTTTAAGGAGTTTATATTAAAATATACCTTCCAACCTTTATTATCATTAAAAAAAGATTTACGCAAAACGAAAATATGTAACCTACTTCTACATATTGCATTCGAAATTAATATTCGAAAAATAAAAACGAGCGCAACTTGATTTTCGTCAGCCATTTTGTAAGTCGTTGACCTCTTTACTGCTAAAACCGTAATATTAGACATCACGCGCACACGACTATAAAATATAGCAGTTATAAAGAAAAATATTTACCTTTTAATCGTCCATGTTCGCCTCTTTGATTTACAGTTTTTTATGAACTTTAATATTTTTGTAAGAAGAGTAAAGTTATCCGCCTCCCTGTAGAAGGTACTGACATAAAGTTGAAATAGATAACACAATTTCTATAAAAGCGAACTGTCAAAATATGTGTAGGTAGGTAGGTAATCTAAAAAAAATATATTAGTTATTAGTATTACTTTTAAATTATCGATAATTTGATCTGTTATAACCGGTATAATTAGAACAAAAATCATTATTGTTATTTTTAATGATGGCTTGTCTCACCAATGTAAGTCCAAGAACTTTATTTTTCAACTTCTTAATGGCTGCATGTATTAAAAGAAAAACATATTTGTAGCCCTTAATAACCATTAAGAATAAATACTTAATTTAAGTTTTTTTTTTCTAGTTTAATGGCCGTTACCAATACATTTTTCTGTCAACCGTCAGTCTTTTAATATTCTAAGTGTGTAAATAATTACCAACCTAACATACCTATAGCATATTGCGAATTACAATAAAGTGAAAAAAATTAAATACTTCAGTGTTATTTAGTTATTAGTAGTATATTATATTTTGTACTTAGTAATTTATGTGTATAATTCAAAAATTCTGTTTCAAGTTTCGTAAATGTCGTTTACGCAAGAAAAAAACATTTGACAGGTGACAGACCGTAAAAATAACTACAGTTTGTTCGAAATAAGTAAGCCGATCGGAAGTTGTCTGCAAGTGGTTTAAAACTGGTAAATTTTAATAGAAAGAGTCGGTGTAAAGATAATTAGAGTCGTATATGTTTCACATTTCTAATTATTTTGTTCACTAATTTCGATATTTATGTATTAAAACACTGAATCAAACGATTTTATCACCGCGGTTGTTCGGAAAGGCTTACTTCCGATTGGCTTACTTATTTCGAACAAACTGTAAATGGGTTGGTTGTATGATGACTGCAAGAATAATTAAAAATATGATAAACATGATCTATGTTTGTGAAAAGCTTTACTGATACATTGAATCATCTAGGAAAAATATGTCATCGTCATCAACCCATTACATTGTCCCACTGCTGGGCACGGGTCTCCTCTCAGTACGAGAGGGATTAGGCTATAGTCCACCACGCTAGCCTACTGCGGGTTGGCAGACTTCACATGCCGTCAAGAAAATCTCTCAGGCATGCAGGTTTCCTCACGATGTTTTCCTTCACCGTTTAAGCGCGTGATAATTAATTATTAATACGCACATGACTTCGAAAAGTCAGAGGTCGAGAGAGCCTTGGATCGAACTCGAGACCTTTCACTTGGCAGTCCAATGGTCGTATCACTAGGCTATCACTGCGCGGAAAAATACGGTTGCAGAAAATTGATTCGGTAAGTATTTACCAAAAAGCTATAACCATAGTGTAATGAAATCTATACACTATGCTTTAACGTTGATGTGTAAGTAGTTATTTTATAAACCTTCTATATTTCTTTTGGTTGCAAAGACATTTAAAGTTTTCTGTTAAAAAACGTCTTTATTAGTGTTGCGGCCCGGACAATAGGGCAAGGAAATCTAAGGGTAGTTTTTATACATACCCTGCTCCCGCCTGTCATCTCTGCGGAAAAAGTATGACCATAGTTGATCCATGCTAAGAAGATCTATCTTTGCAAGATTCACGGTAACAGAGAACCTGTATTTATTCAAAGTTCACAGATGCCTTGAGTAGGCAAGTTTAGAGGATGCACTGACAGCAAAGTTAACCGCCTAAGTCGGATTTGTCCGGCAAAAGAATTTCGTGTCAATTGTGCCTGATTCGCTTTTTCTCTATGTTTATTATGTCGTTTGTGAATTGTAGTGTTGTCGGAAAAATCCGAATTGGGCGGTTAAAGGGATACCAATACCTTACTTGCATTAACCAATCGACAACAAACGAGTCAATAAAACCTTATTGACTCGTCGAGAAAAGCATTTTTTATGTGACCCACCGGATAGACTTTGAGTTCTTGCGTGTTGCGTTCATTGGACTGCCAAGTCAAAGGTCTCGAGTTCGAATCCAGGGCACGCACCTCTGCCTTTTCGAAGTCATGTGCGTATTAGTAATTAATTATCACGCGCTTAAACGGTGAACGAAAAAATCGTGAGGAAACCTGCATGCCTGAGAGATTTTCTTGACGGCATGTGAAGTCTGCCAACCCGCAGTAGGCTAGCGTGGTGGACTATAGCCTAATCCCTCTCGTTCTGAGAGGAGACCCGTGCCCAGCAGTGGGACAATGTAATGGGTGGATGATGATGATGATGATTTGTTGCGTTCAGCCAGTCCCCTCGGCTGCAGAGTCTGTGATCCCTTGGAGCTATTAGCGCTCGGCAACGTATCAGCAGCTCCTTTGGTGCGGACAGCTGCAGTCCACCGGCGGCAATGAATACTTACCATCAGGTGGTTTGCCGATTTAACCAATAAAAAAGACATAACATACTATTACACCTATATTCGCCGTAGACAGAGGCCTACTAATGTACACCCGGGCGAGTCTATTGGCATTCACCGGGAACATATTCAAACTTCGAGCTGCTACTGAGATTCCATAGAAAGACCCAATAACACTGCTCGATCTGGAAATCAAACCCGAGACCTCTAGCGTAACAGTCGCGCTTAAAACTAGCCACTAGACTAATAAGACAGTTATAAAAGAAGACGTCATGTTCAAATTCCAAAAAATCTTTCAAAAAACACTTTGTTTTTCCCGAATTTTCCAATTTTCTTACCTTTAAAAATTATCCGGACTTATTTGGACAAAGCAAAATCCGTCCAGCCATTCTGAAGTCTGAAGTGATGGGCTCTCCAACAACGTACAGCATTTATCTTTTATGAATGTAGAATAATGTCTGTATCTGTCGACTGTGACTAATCAGCACCCTTGTCCCTCATTCAACCAGTCTCTCAACAGTTTATCTGATACATGGTGGACCCGTGCTGGTAAAAATGTCACTATTTATTTAAATTCTAATATCGTAGTTCATTATTGCAGTATTGGGTTTTTCAACGAAATTCTCAGTGGCAGCTTGTAATTTGTACTTGGCAATTTGTACATATTAACCTTATGAACGCCAGAGTATAAACGTATCGCCGTACCCCTGACGCCAGGCCACTTTTTCTGTCAAACTGCACAAGGTACACAGCACAGCAAGGTGCACAAAAACACACTAAAGTAATTATTAAATTGTTTATTTCATAAAATAGGCGACGTATATTTTGTCATATATTTGTGACGTTGGCGTTCAGGGTAAGATTTCGTTTGTCACATATATGTGACAATGGCGTTCAAAAGGTTAATGGCAATAAGCTCGCCCCCTATTACATGGGACCTAAATGCACTAGCGAACTGTGGTTTTAGGCACATTAATCCACTAGATAGTACCTACAATATAGACTTATATAGAGTCCAGTGCGGCTTCGTAATAATCAAAATAAATATTCTTGGATAATGGTGAAAGAATTATCAAAATCGTAGGTATCAGTGGTTTTAGAATTCATCGATTTAAAACAAATAAGTATTTCCTTTGTATAATATTAGTATAGATACGTAGGTAGATTTATTATTTATCAGCAAACCACATGTAGACCTGAATGTGGTATAGAGCCATACAACCGTTCAATATCAATGCAATTTTCCGCGTAATTTACTTAGATAACAATAGATTACGTATCATTGTGGCGGCACAACGCTGTTACTGGATCTACATAACTCGGAATTGAGATTGCACAATTACTAAGACATATACACATTATATACCATCACCTCTGTTTCCCCAAAGGGTAAGGATGAGGTGTAACATACTGGCGAATGATGGGTACCATTCGCCAGTATGTTTAATTCCCATGTAATAGAGAGAGGCCGGGCACAAATCCAAACTTCGAGCTGCTACCGAGAATTTCACAGAAAAATCCTATCACACTAATTCGACCTGGTAATCGAACCACAGACCTCTAGCATAACAGTCGTGCTTGAGACCACTAGACTAATAAAGCAGTCAATTAGTTCGTAGTAAAAAAAAGATTTTGAATATTTAAAGATATTTCATTCGTATTAACATCTATGACAATCGTTTGTAGTATTTAGAAGCCTAAAAAGCCTGAAAACCATTCTATACTCAGGACATCGGTATTGTCCAATAATCGGGTTTCCGAGGATCTTATGGCAATCGCTTCGTGTAAAATACGGATATTCAGCCAAGTCTGGTTAGACGGGAAGGAAATCACAAGACAGGAAAAGGAGTATTTTATATAACACTAGCTCTCCGCCCACGGCTTCACCCGCGTGGTTTCTCGGGTTTTCTGTAATATAATATATATGTATTGTTCATAAAAACCTTTCTCTTAAATCACTCTATCTATTAAAAAAACCACATCAAGATCCATTGCGTAGTTTTAAAGATCTAAGCATACAAAGGGACAGACAGACAGCGGGAACCGACTTTGTTTAATACTATCTAGTGAAGTTGCTTTGACTGCAGCAAGGTTTTACAACAAAAACCAAAGTGATGTCCTTCTCGTGATGCGTCCCGTGTCCAATATTAACCTTTTGCACGCCAGAGTATAAACGTATCGCCGTACCCCTGACGCCAGGCCACTTTTTCTGTCAAATTCCACAAAGTAGTGAAAACACACTAAAGTAATTAATAAATTGTTTATTTCATAATATGGTGCGACGTATACTTGTCATATATTTGTGAAGTTGGCGTTCAGGGTAAGATTTCGTTTGTCACATATATGTGACAATGGCGTTCAAAAGGTTAAATCAATTGTTATGCATAAAATACATTTGAGTGGTCTTAATCATTCCCCTAAATGTTTCACAACTTCCTATTGTCCGCCACTTGGGGCACAGCCAAGCTTTATTTGTATAATTATCATACATGCTATTGTCGGACTTTCAGGGAATTGTAAATAGGTGTTTATTTATAACATGAGATGAGAGAGATGTACTCTTGATATGTAGGAAAAACCGCTGTAGATGAAAATCTTACCCACTTAAAATACTGGTTACGATTTTTAAGTAATTGCGTTTTGCTGCACTTAAACCAAGAAAATAATATTTACACATTGATTCTGCACACATCTTAACAATATATGCACTGGTTAATTAATAGCTATATAGTTGATGTACTTAAAGATGTTGATAAAATCCGGTGTCAATTTAGAATGTTCATAGATATTAGCTTGCTTTAATGTCAAATACAATAAAACGATTCATACCTTTTCAGACATACCTTTATTAAAGTCTAGAGCTCCCGCCAAACACAGAACTTAATCATTATCTAAAACCGGTATTTACCCTTCGCTTCTCATTGACGGATGTCTAGAATCCAATTAAGATGATTTGAGGCTGAGTATACTGTTTACATTGAGGTCAAACCACTAATAAAGCGAATCTAGTAATGTATTTTTAATGTAAACATAATTTCTTGATGATAGATGTAAATATACCAAGTTTTTTAGCAAATTAAAAAAAAGAAAACATTAACGTGATTTGAACCGACATCCTCTGATACAATACGTTAATTCTTGAAAAAAGTTTGTGTTAAAATAAAATCAGCATAATAAATTAATTACCTAATTAAAATCAAACCGTAAGTTACTGAAATTTTAATATAAAAACACTGAAATGGTCGCTGATCAAAAAGTTTTTTTGTTTAATGGTATAAAACACAGTCATCCATATCCAAATCTTATTCAGTTGTTTCAGTAATAATCATCAGACAGATAGTCTGCAGATAGACAAACAGATATAAAATCTATAAAACATATTATATCCACAACTCTAGAGATCTATAATTATGAAGATTATAAACTGGTTACGGTCAAAAATAAAACTAAACATTCAGTTAAACGTTTATTGTTACTGCAAGTATTTACTTATAACACAAACTGAGACTTCTGCTACGTCACGACAGCGATAAGAGTCGTGAAAGTAAGTAAAGTCGAGCATTCAGCAACAATTGACATGAAACATGAAAAACCTGATTATCTGCGACACATAATTCGTTAACACGGGTTTGTTACCCTATAAAAATAAATTACAATCCCTTATGGGGGTAGTTAAGACTTAACTGGTGGCCTAGTGACACATGTCACGGGTTGTTATACCTGATAGGATTATATTTGAAAGGAATCTCGACAATTGTGGCGCTAGACATCTTTGACAAGTAACATTCTGTAGCGAATGGCAGTGTGTGAGTTACATTTATCCCTAAGATCAAATAAAAAATTAAGATGGAACTTTGCGAACAAAGAAGTGAGGCCGGCTAAAACTACGCCTAACGGTGTACAACACACAATTACAAGCACACACGTATACCGAAACTACGCCTTATCTTGTCAGTTGAGCTATCGAGGTATCGAAAGCTCGACTGACAAGATAAGGCCAGTTAACTAATACATATGTGCGTGTAATTGTGTGTTGTACACCGTTAGGCGTAGTTTTAGCCGGCCTCACTTCTTTGTTCGCAAAGTTCCATCTTAACTTTTTATTTGATCTGAGATTTATCCTAGATCGAATTGAGCGTTTGCAAATATTTTAAGTATTATTGCGGTCCAGTTTTAGTGATTGCCATCTTGCTATAAATTTCTGATCGTGTCAGCGCTTGCCGTTGTTTTCTATCAGCGGATATCAATGACGCAGAAGTGTGGGATATCCGGTAACAAGATGGATGTGTCGATCTCACCAAGGAGTTAATTGGTCTTAGCTAAGATTACCACAGAACTGGGAAATCTTATAAAGTTTTCGTTTTATGTCAATTAGACCATTAAAATAGGTAATTTTGAAAAGACAAATAGTGAAGAGTGTAACTTCACTCAAAAAAATGAGAACATGATGACGAGTATAAATTTAATACATTATCAGTTTTGTTATTCAGTTACCCAGAATGAGATGGCGGGATGAGCTTGACTCTTACTGCGTGGGTTGGATGCCGAAGGCTCTCAACCGGGACGAATGGAAGAAGGAAAGGGAGGCCTTTGCCCTGCTGTGGGACGATCACGGCTGATAATAATAATAATAAATAATCAGTTTTCAAGACATGCTAACGCCATAGAATGTTCTTCGTCTGCGAAAGACCTTGCGAATTTTATTTACATATTACGTTACATTGTACTACAGCCCGAAGATTGGTTACGTCTTAAGTTAATTAACACTTTTAACAAACAAGCAATCAAACATTTAAGATGAGATTTGCAACCCAATCATGTAGAATCGGTATAATTTGACCACTTTGTCAATAAAAAATTAAAAACCTTTTGGTCTTTTCAGCATGCATTAGAATCGATATTAAAACCAAAATAACTGATTAATAAAAAAAGCTGTAAAGAAAAGCTTTGTTGCTTTAGCCTCCAGTACGCGAAAATAAGCGTTCAAATAACTGAGATCTGAAACTGTATAATACCTATCTATATTACCCTTAATCCCTTTAATAAATAACACAAGTCACTGTAATGTCGAGTCTCATACATGCGAACATGCTCGATGTATTTGAATTCGCTTCGAACATAGACAACGAGGGTAGCGTTTTAATCGAACTTGCTCATCGAGATTGTCAGTGTGGAGAGCTACCATTACGACATATTCTAAGATCTCTTTTGGGTTGGATCTTAGCAGGTTCGTACCTGAATTCAATAGTTGTATTGATCACATATTTTTGTAATTTTTTCAACATTAGATGTTACCTACCATCTTCGCATGGTATAACCTAGACGTACCGAAGCTGTAGTGTAAGTGACAAGCAACACCAGTCCCACAAAACGATCTTCACGATTTTTCCTTAAATTACAAAAATATCTGGATAATTCTTTGTCGTCTCCTACTCGGTTCGTTCTAAAAGTTTCCTCACGAGCCTCCAGTCTTCCATGATGTCAGCGTCCGGCAGCATGTACACCACGTAAGGTGGGGCCACGGTGACCTGTCTCCGGCGTCTTTTGCGGCCCCACTCGGGTCCAGTTGACCAGAGGTCTACTGTGTGTCGCTCCTCTTCTAGTTTCTTAATCTTTTCCAGGATTTCTTCTTTAAGGTTCTCGTAGCTCAGCCATTTTTCGCTCTGTTGACAATAGAGACAAAAATGATTAAGTTATTGATTAGATGAGTAGGTTATTTAATGAATAAAATTGACTTATTTCGGACAAGAGTGGTTTACGAGTACGTACTTTAAATATTGAAGCTTTTATTTTATATCATTAGTATCTCCAACAGAGAATATGTTGCCATGTGCTTTTTAATTATGGGAGATCACATCATGCGACATGAGATAAACCCTCTACTGTTTTTGATAATGTAATTGGTTAACTTTTAGTTCTAATGTTTTAGGTAGAATTTGAATGATATTTTCTGGTAAACCTGAGAAACTCTATGTTTTTGAACTACATACCTATGTTTGTTAATAATAAGGAAAAGTTATTCAGATTGTGGTTAGAAACATAAGTTTATTTTATTACATTTATGTAGGCAAAATAGTTATAACTAACCTAGAAGCTTTTGGCACTTTTAAAAGCAATATACGGATATGATTTTACTGTAGAATAATCCTTGTTATAAGATCATTTTGATAAAGATAATTCTTTATAAGTCTTTTAATTAAGATTTGAAATGCTCATTAATTTGGCTTGATATTGACATAATAAGGAAATTCCAAATTACTAAGAATACATCCTCGTGTGAATTGTTTGATACCTTATGAAGTCAGTGAAAATGATATGAAGAATAAGTTATTTCTTGGAAAGATACATGTAAAAAGAATATTAATACCAAAATCTAGCTAAACAATTTCCCATTCCTTTGATAAATTAATCAAAGTACCTATAAAGGTAGCCACATTATATTATTTTGATATTCGTAGAACCTAACCCGTGTACGTCATAACGCGGGCTTAGCGTCGCACGCGCAGGGCAATTTTACCAAACCGGTTCCGTTCTCGGCCGTGATGAATTTACCTGACACTTTATTGAAAAAAACATCGGTCTGTCTGACGGGCCGAGTTATTTTTGGGTTTTATTGCAAATTTCAAAGATTGAAAGCGTTTGAATGCATACAAATGACGATATATATACCTTACTACTATAGGTACTTAAGAATGTAAGTACAGGATACTTATGTGTGGTAGTTTTATTTAATGAATTTTTAAAATCATGTTGTTCTGCTATTTATTACATTTAAAACATTGATATATATTTTATAAATCAAGGATTTAAAATATTAATTTCATTTCAGGCGGTAGAAGTATGCAAGAATCGTAGCAAATGGCATTCTGTAGTTTCGGCGTACGCCTATAGGAAAAATGCTTGATTCTATGTATGTAAATTCATTTTAGTTATAAGTAATCAATAAGAATTACGAATACTTAAGTACAAGATTTTCATTATCCAATACATTGTTTAATATGAGCTTTCATTATTTCTTTACGTATTAATCTGTCTAGCCTTAACTTAACTTTGTTGGGGTTGGGGCTGACTTTCAATTTAAATAAAGTTTAATTGAAGAATAGTATTTTATGTGAATATTTGATTTTTGAAACCTAATAATTCGGTGATACTGCGATTAAGAATAATCGGTTGCCAGAATATCACAGTGCGCATTCCTAGTAGTTACTTATCTACTAAAGTACTTTATTTTACTTATGTAATCTATGAAGTGGACATAACGACTTTCATTAGTAATGTAATCAGCACTCTTTAAGTTCAACACATGTTTAATACCTAGTATTTTCATGCAGCAGAATATCGATCTAAGGTTTTTATATACTTATGAATTACAGAATTGTGGCTATGACGCCTTTATTTCCCGAAGGGTTAGGCAGAGGTGTACTTAGTGTACCTACAACCACAGTTCGCTAGGCTGTTTAGGTCGCATGTCCCATAGCGGTGAGCCTATTGCCATTCGCCGATCACATATCCAAGCTTCTAGCTGCTACTGATTATTTTATAGAAAAGGCCAATGTCACTGCGCGACCTAGAAATCCAACCCAAGCTCCCAGCGTATCAGTCGCGTCGTCAGTTAGGATCACTAGACTAATGACGCAATCATGGCTTAAATATGTACATAAATACTAACTTCCTTTTTATATTCTATAATTATATGCTGCATCGAATTTCACCCTACGTATTTACAAGGTAAAAAAACGTGAGTACACGACAATAGGGCACGATGGGGATCGCTCAGGTAGATCGCGATCAATGGCCTGCTAATAATAATATTCGCACATCTGCCAATGAAGGACGAAGGAGCACGCGAATCATGCGCAGTTTCACGTCACATGAGATTTGAGATGCGTATTTGTTTTGTTGTCCATGCCCTGTGTGTCAGAATACCTCGCAACGAAAGAGGTGCAATAAGTTTTCAGTTTTATTTGACACACGTCCCAAAAGGATTTATCTTTTCTTATCTTATAAACTAAAGAGGAAAGATTTGATTGTTTGTTTATTGCATTAAATATGCTTTGAAAGTACTGGATCGATTTGAAAAACATTTCATCAATAAAAAGCTACATTATTCCGGAGTGACATAGGCTATAACTATTATTCCGTAAAATGACAAGAAACGTATACTCCACGCGGGCGAAGCCGCGAGCGGAAAGCAATTTATTATAATTCGGCTTCTAGCCTGGGCTTATCAAGATGAAACATGCACCAAATTTCAAGATAGAATTCCAGCAACACAACTGTGAAAACTTCATCCAATTTCGTGCAGTAGTTTTTGCGTGTATAAATACACCTACAGACAAAAATTAACATGTTGTTTTGGCTTCTGTTGCTCTAATAATGACCTCATATTAGTTTTTCTTCAATATCTATAATGTACAGACTTTGGACATTACTTATATTGTACACCCACAGTTCGCTTGACCTGGGACTCTAACCAAAAACGTCTGGCGTAGCAGTGACGCTTTGGACCACTAGACTAATGAGGCAGTTAAAACTAACGGACTGGTTATGAGTTTCGACTGTATTATAATAAGTTGAATAAGGTTGCTATATCTATTTCATAATGTACTTTTATTGCCTTTTGTCGCAGTTTAAAATGTGAAACAAATTATTTTCATAAACAATAAAGTTTTATTAATGATAGCCTCAAATACTTATGTTGTTAAACAAAAGTTACGGTGCCGACCCAAAAAACAAAGGATTCGTAACTTCGAGTTTGTTCCAATGTTTTTCTTTCAGTTGTTAAATGTTTTCACGACGCACGTTGTGTGTCATACTTTTTACATTTTACAGTAAATTAAACTGTGTAAAATTGCTACGTGTTTTTATTACTTTTTATTTATCATAACATACCATCATGCCTATTCACCGAAGGGATTTAAAGCAACTTAATCTTTATATAAAAATGAATCCCTATTTTCTTTTGTCCCGCTGTAACTTGAGAACGAATTTACCGATTTCATTCATATACATTTTAATGATTTCTAATACAAAAAAAAATGCGTAGAAAAATGATAAGACAGGACAATGTATGTCGTCAGCTAGGAAATGCCACCACCATATTGTATTAACAAGACATCATTATATTGGGTCGTAAAAATGTATATAAAAGATACATAAATAATATTATTTCTTTATCATAACAACAGCAATGTATAATTATAACTGATGACTTTCGGTACCCTTTAAGAAACCTACATGTAAGTTTGAAGATTTCGTGATAAGTGAGTGACCGAGAATTGCTTTTATATGGATAAATGATAAACACTAGCACTTAGCTAGAGATGCGTTTTATTGGGTGAAATAGGGCTAGGGGTGCGACTATTACCGTTTACATTTCACAAATACAAACAACTTCAGGCTACTAACTAACAGATACTTATATA
The DNA here is from genome assembly GCA_958496365.1 of Subacronicta megacephala. Classification (NCBI taxonomy): domain Eukaryota; kingdom Metazoa; phylum Arthropoda; class Insecta; order Lepidoptera; family Noctuidae; genus Subacronicta; species Subacronicta megacephala. The sequence goes on from OY292525.1 coordinate 12,953,398, forward strand.
TCAAATCAGTCAGCATTTTGACTGACGTGAACATCGAACATCGAACCAAGGACTTAACCCGTAGAAGATGCACTTGCGTCAACACTACCAACGAGGCAATTAATTTACAATTCAGTATATAAATAAAACCGAATGACGTGCACAAACGTTTTTCATCACGTGCATGAAACAAAGTAGCATTGCTAACATCTTTTATGTAAAGAAATAAAGATGAAGCATATCATGTCTGTTACCCTTGAAAGGTTAAGCAGAAGTGTGCTCATGCTACGCACACATACTTCATCAGTTTTAGGTTCCATGTAAAAGGAGCGAGACTGTTACCATTAATCGGGCATAAATCCTAATTTCGAGCTGTTACTGTGAATTTCATTACACATTTTGATCTAAGAAGCAAATCCAAGAACAGGAAACTGACACATTTTCGCCCAGTTAATGCATGCTGCTTTTCTTTTCATTTCTTGCATCTTGTAATGGACTCGATCCCGCTGCTTGTACTTCATCATCTTTTTTTAGGACTACCATTTTTTCCATACCTTAAATAGATTCAACAGTGCTTTTTCACTTTATATCGCAAATAATTTAGTTGAGAACACATCAAAAATGCAAGCAAGATTGAATAAAAAAACAACAAAGCAGAAGTCGGTGAGCACATTTCCATTTTTTAATGACCAGCCATTTTGATCGCAAATCATATTGGAACAATGACAATCAGTATTGTTTATATACAATGAAATCTGCAATTTGCAGTTTTACTTAATAATCTAAAGGTAATAATGACACGTATGTTTATTTCATGATAATTTTACCAATGAAAAAACTAGTATTAGTTTATAATGCTCAACTGATCTCAGAAAACAATGATCAATCAATCTATCATTCTAGAAAAATTTTTTTTTTTTTTTTTCTAGAATGATAGATTGATATATTGTGTGATAAGACAATAAGAGATATGCAAGAGTCGTAGCAAGTGGCGGTCTATAGTTTCTGCCTACCTCTGTGGTAAAAGGCGTGAGTGTATGTATGTATTTCTTTTACAATAATAATGTACATTATACAAGTACATAATTATTGTCTCATTACACCTTGGAGGTAGGAGGAATGACCTTTGAACCCAATGCTCGCTTATCACCGCTTCGAAATATTCACCTCTGTTATTGGAGAACACTTGATAAATTTAATTTGAATTAAATCAAATACATTTTTACATTCCTTTGTAAGTAAGTAATCGTTTATCATAATTTAAATGCGAACATTTCTTAAACAAACATAACCTCAAAATTCCATATCAAAACTTCCATTTACACGATTCGATAATGTTTTAACCACGCTCGCCTGGTTCTACGTTCCCCATCGCTTGATTACAGCGTGTCGGTAGTGCGCATGTGTGCGTCATGCCGCGCGTCCCATGCGCCCGCGCACAACATGGCGGCCACGCTGCGCACATGCCATTTCCGGGAAACGCGTCGCGCCAACCGACGCCACCGCCATCTTGTTTAGTTGCGCGGTAATTTATGTATGGGTTCTATAATATGCCAAGCTTCGAGTATTAATATGACTTTGATCAGTGGTATTCAAATGGTTCAGTTTTTATATTTTGTTAAAATTAATGTATAAAAATAAAAATGTTAATGTAATCTAGAAATAATTAGTAGTACGTCCCTGGATAGAATTATCCTGTTCAGTTGTTTAGGGTCCTGATTTTCCCGCGGAGACATCTTTGTTTTACAACGTTGTTCTACACGTCTTTCTTCAGCGACTGGTAATACAGTCTATTTTCAGTAATCTTTTCCGTCAATTTCATGAGAAATAAAAGATACTTCGATATGCACAATTCTTAATACCCTAGATGGATCGATTACGATGAACGTATAAGAAATGTAAACTCATTCAATGCATAAAAAACCCAACTTAGTGAATACTTAATCGCAAACAAATCACTTCTGTGGAAATGAATGCATTGGATAGGTAATTAATTAATAATTAACTTGTAACTGACGACAACAAACTAATGGTTGTTTTAGTATAAATAAATAAATAAAAATCTTTATTACCACTTTTACATTTTTCCCTTACAACTACGAGGTATTTGTTCTCAAGTGACATTTATGTTTTGGTTGAGAATTAAGGTTTTTTGAACCTAATTACACTACCTCCTACAAGGCGTTGTAGTATATGTAAGTTATGTTTAAATGTTCATAATTAGCATGCCTTTTAGAATCGGGATTTAAAGGACAACATAGTCCTTTTATCAGTACAGCTTCGCCTAAAAGTTAGAATAATCTAAAATGTAAAAAAGATTGTCTCGCTCATAAGCCGCGCCCGAGTACACATTACGTCATATACAAACACAGACGACATTGCGATGTATTTTTGTACGTATTGGCCATTGTTTGGACACTTAAATCACGTGTTAGATAACAAATAGGAAGGATACTAGCATAATGGTGGGTCCATCGTTTAGAATGTTTCTATCAAATAATAGTTATATATGTGCAATCTTTACTTAATACTAGCTGTCTGCCTGTAGCTGTATACGTTTATCACTTAGGGGTATGAAAAATAGATAGTAGCCGATTCTCAGTCCTACTGAATATGCATATAAAATTTCATAAAAATCTGTCAAGCCGTTTCGGAGGAGTATGGTAACTAACATTTTGACACGAGAATTTTATAAATAAGATTATAAACAGTAAAGTTATGTTTGTGTATCTTTTTGTATTTTTTAGGCATGTTCCGTGCAAAGATTATAAAGTTGTTTTAGTGAAGGAAAAAAAAAAAGACTCCGGGCAGGATTCGAAACTGCGTCTTGTGGTTAGGTACACCAGGCGCTATGACCGCTAAGCCACCGCGATTCCCACCCGCCAGGTCGAATTTGCCTTCACATTTTTAAATTTACGTCACCTCAAAGACGTACCTAACCAGAATCGAATAAATAATAATAATTCGAATCCTGCCCGCAGTCGTATATTTCCTTCACTAAAATATCTTTATATTTGTGTGTTTATAAGCGATAAACTCTGGAAGTACTGAATCGATATGAACAATGCTTTCACTACAAAAAGCTAAATTATTCCAGATTAAAATTTAGTATTGTGGATTACAAGCTAAGTCGACTTTACCAATTAAGTTACACTGTTACAGTTTATGGAGACGAGTTAAATTGTTGCGACTTCTCGTCTATAAATTGAGGCTATTGAATAAACTCCAGTACAACATTGTAATGAATAGGTTTACGTTTTGAACGTGAAGGTATCGTTAAAGTGGGATAATTGGGAAAGCAACTCCAACGTGATGTTTTAGTCTAAGCTATGGGTAGAGTTATCATAATAATATCTAAATATTTCTTTTGTTCTAACAGTTTATTTTTATTTTTACAGGAACTCCTGTTTCGATAAATTCCTATTGCGTCAACCGCGCTTTTTTTAACTAGCGATATAAGTAGATGCTTAGTATTTGATTAATAAATGTTAGATACAAATTAAAATAGCGGAGTAACAACACTAGTGAGATTTTTTTTAAATGTAAACCGCATCAGATTACAGTAAAATAAAAGTCATTATTCAGTATTTTAGTCTGCAGGACTGAACAATTCCCATATTTTATTAATTATATGAAAATATACATAAATAACGCTTCCTCGAACTTCGAAATGAAGCGCAAGAGTCCCTTGTCTGCAATGACGCATCCGAAGCAGAAAATTTGCCCGGAATATAGCATGATGCATCAAGTTGCGGAACCTGACTCATAGATATTGTCGCCGGCACATCTGAAGACTTAGCGTTGCCAGTGTGACTCATTGGATTTTTGTGACCAATCGTTTTGAGCCAGCATGACCATCATACAGGGTGTTCGATTACACAATATTGTGTTGCAATTAGGAAATTTCTTTCAGCAGTAATTTAGATTAAAATATATAATTATTGGTTGAAAAAGTGTCTAAAAATGAACAAGTTGTGCAATTTAAAGGACTACATTATTATCATCGGAATGGGGAAACAAATTTATAAGGGAAATTATAAGTCTAGCCATAAAATTATTTATTGGACACGTGATTAAACTTCTAATTTTATATCTAAGCAACGGGAAAATGACATAGCCTCTAATAAACTAATTCGTCTTTTTTACAACGCCAACTAAATATTCTATGGAAAGCGTCAAGTAAAGATCATCAATTATTGTGACTTGTCCTTCTTATTTATACATTGCCACCTAATTTACTAACTCGGCCACGGATTTTACATCTCGTCACCATTTTACGTTTTACAGCTTCAACGCAATGTCCTCAAAAAAATATAATTCAAGCTTCTACAGAAAGCATCATTTATTATAACTTACCATGTAAAATAATACATCATATTCTTTTATCGTGAAAATAGCCACTGTATGATTTGGCGCTAGTACGCGAGACGACAGCGACCGGCCATTGGCACTAATCAGAGAGCGCCATACGATTCATGTAACGACGAGTTGAGTTGATCGGGTGCCTGCCGTTTAGCCGAAAAGATTTTGCCAAAATTTCATTACCCAAACAAATTTTAGCAACCTTTTTTTATACCATTGCAATATTTCTTATGATTTTAGTACGCATATTTTTATTTCATCAAATTTTTACTTGGCAAAATATTACCAAGTATAATGTCAGTATGGCATTTGGTCTTTAATCAAATTATTTATTACAGCAAACAATCTTCAGACAATAAACGTTTGGTGAAATGATTTGTTAAGACAAAAAAGTAGTTATAGTGGGTTAATTATAAAAAAAATGGTTCGGTTAGGTTGAAACCGTGACCAGAAACGACTTGCATCAATAGAAAAAAGAGATATTTTGGCTTATTTGATGACATTTTTAGCAAAATTTTGACGATCAATTAATATGGGATGAGTTACATTTTTTACGTACTGAGTTAAAAATTTAGAAGCTAAATAAATATATTTGTTGATGTCATTTAATAGTATTTTAGAAGTTTACTGTTAGAATTCATGTTACAAATTTAGATGGTAAAAAATAACCATCATGCTGAGTTGTATTTAGAGTGGTTTACATAGAAGATAACTAGTGGCTAAGATAGTATGATTTAGATGCTCGTTAATTGTGGCTGACTTAGTAATTTAGAAGGCAACATACACTTTTGGAGGCGTATAATGATATTAAAATGAAGCCTGTTTAATTAGCACCCAATTTATAATATATGTGATGTATATATTTCTCAAATATATTCTTCGACCCAGTATAGTTTTTGTAACAATGTTAATTATCCTGTGTTATATCCTGTTAAATAATTAGAATATAGGTAATATATGCTGTGAACGCCTTAGAGTGACAAGAGCATTGCAATAGCTATCATCATCATCATCAAACCCTTTATTTTCTTACTGCAGGGCAAGGGTCTCCCGAACCATATAGTCGTACCTATAATTTTTAATTTTGTGAATTAGTCGGATGCTATAAATAACAACGCGCTGTAGGCTAGCGTGGGAGACTATAGCCTTATCCCTCTCGTTTTGAGAGGAGACCCGTGCCCAGCAGTGGGACGATGTAATGGGTTGATGATGTTGATCAATAAATAAATGTCAAATAGTATCTCACTCAGCAATTGACTGATCGCAGATCGATTAATCAATGCGAGTGGTCGTCCGACGACGACGGTCGGAATTTGACCGCAAAATTTTTCTATATGAACTTTCTTTAAATGAACTTTAATCTTGCCAAATCTAACAAAACGTCGTGCGCGGTATTTGCATATTAAGGGGTACGAAGATTTTTCTTTACGTAATAATTTAGTAGTATAGTATTCCTATACTAGGACTCTTAAGTATCGCTTTTATGATTACATATCCTTATGGCAAAACTATTCATAAATAAAACATCGTTGACATAATGAGGATAGCTAGTCAATTTAGATGAGGGATGAGCAACTTTTTTGAGGGTTGCAGAGGAAATTTTTCAATGCAAGTGAGTTATGCACTGTGCGTGTCTTCTGCGCAAGTTTTTACGAAGGTTACGGAGGTATACAATCCCGTTGTATTGCCTCTCCTTTAAGTTCTATGCTTGAAGAGTTACCTAATATAAAGGTTTATTTAGTTACGGGCCCGTCATATAGCATTATACGTAAATATATTATTAGTAGACAATTGTTTATAGTAATTTCAATAACACGGTACACAATACATGCATACATGTGATTTTGTCGCTTATCTGTGTCTCCTATCAGAAGCCACACGTCACGTTCGTCGTGTCGACTTATCAAATACATTCTGTACTTTGTAATGAAATATATGAAGTTTTATAGATTTGACGTCATACATACTGAATGCGGTGCGTTTAGAAACTGCAGTTAACAGTGAGTTTGTTTAGTTGTCTTCTTGTTGACTGATAATGGCTCATTATATGACCTATATAGAGTGACGGGTAAATTAGTGTCAAATACGTATACACATGATACATACTTATTATTTTTCGAAGACGCAGTTTTTTTTTCTCTTCTTGTCGGTCGAGCAATCGCCATTGTTTTCTATTCTCTGCCTTCTGTTTGACCTTTCATAATACACTCTCACTTTTTCCTACATTTGTTAATTTTTTCAGCAAAATTGTAAACCGTTACGGTATTAACCCAGCTCAATATTTTAATTTGTTTTTTTTCGTATATAAATACTTTTTCTGGGAAATCGTGTGTTATGATGAATATTCACGTACGATTTATTCAATGAATAGTAATAACGCCTCTTAATATAAGTTTGTCATTGTGAAATAGCGTTAAGTGAACAATTTGAGCTCAAATAAATATCTGATAATACTACTACTGTTTGACATTTAAGCAGACTATGATTATCTTTGTTTGTTTCGACGTTTTTGTCAGAGATCGTCAGTTAGAAAATGCCGGCGCAATGTAGCACGAAAATAATGTCAATCATCTAATATTATGAAGAGGTAAAGTTTGTGAGGTTGTAAGGGGTAATCTCTGGATCTACCTACTAAACCGATTTTGAACATTCTTTCACCAATAGAAAGCTACATTATATAGGCTATATATTATCCCGTTAAATGAAAAGAAACATATAGTCCAAGCGGGCGAAAAGCTAGTTGACTAATAAAAGTGTCTTTGAAACATCTATTTACAGAAATTAATATTATTTATCATTTGGTCGAACCGTGTGATATGGCCGTTGTCTTCATCTTACCCCAATGTTAAGAGGTTAACATGATTTTTACTGAAATTTACTGGCTATGTACTAGTAAAGTATTTGAGGCACAGTTAAATAAATGTACCCTATATGCTGTGATTAGTACCTGGATTACAAGGTATAATTGTTTTCTTTTTATCCAATTAAAAACAATAATTATTTAGTAGTAGAATGGAATGTGCTACGAATTGTAACTAATTATTCTGTCTAAAATTATTTTTGTTTAGTGTGTAAAAAATAAAAAAATTGAAGTATGAAATATTTTTTATCTAAAATAAAATAAATACCTAATTAACATTATCATCTAACCCTTTAATATAATATCAATAAGAAATATATAGTTTTATACATTATATATAAATATACATATGTATAAGTAGTAAATATTCCATTTCGTAGCACTGGAGTTGCTACGCGGTTGCTACGCGCTACGAGGTCACTGATCGATCGGAGAACAGACAGCAAAGTCCAGATTACTTTTTTTATGCGAGTTCATGATGAAAGCCTACTTTCGTTTTTTATTCTGCTATATTATTTAATTTAGAACCTTAAAGATAAGTAATAAGACTCAATTATGTGTACACATTGTGAAATTAATTTAACATCTTTTTCGTAGTGTATAAAAGACAGGTAGGTTAATTTAAATAACAAAAAACACCATTACGCATCCAACCTTCTAGTTATTACTTCTTAAGCGAATGGTCATTACGTTTTCCAAGTTTTTGAACATGAGGGTTCGCGATAAGTAAGGTTTTTTAAAAACTTAATTATTAAAAAAATAATAATGAACTAAAAAAAACTTATTAAAATTCTCTTGTTATAAGTATTTATAGAAAAACGCTGAGAATTATGGAGTCAAAATAGGAGCTCTACTAAAACCGTTAAAAATTTGTACCAGTATAAGTAGAGCTACACACAGTTACCAAATAACCGGTGGTGTGGCTCAAGTTATGTTTGGAAGTGTAAGAGATATACGTTACGTTATTTCAAATTAAAATATTTATTGCACATTTTATGCAAACAAAGTTTTCATAAGAAGTATCCAAAAAAAAACTTATCTAATATATTTAGAACATAATAATCTATGATCTAATGATTCGCTTGTAATTTAATACAAAAAAGCAAGTGAAAATTAATAAAAAAAGGTGGTTCTATTTGCTATCAAAACGGTGAAAATGATTTTTATTACGTAAAATCTACTTTTTCATTTTTAACAAGTTATAAAGACAGCGGGTATCGTGTCGTAGATCATGAGAATTAATAATTATTATCAGTTTTCACGCTTGTCTAAAAGTGTTCTATTCATCGGAGATTTGAAGAAGTTAGGGGGTTGTAAGTTAGGGGGTTCACAATTGAGGGGATTCACTCTATTTGGCTTTGGGATGATAAAAACAGTGAAAAGTTCAATGAGATCATAAGAATATGTATATACTTTTGAAAAGTCAAAAACCAGTAAGAACAATACAGAGGCTTAAGCAGTGCCGTCTTAGGCTAACCATGGCATAACAGAGTTTGGGGCCTATGCCTGATTTTGCGGTATTTCTTGTTTTACTCGTAATAAACTTCGTTATGCCCTTTGATAAATCAATGTAATTATTTAAAAAAATAAGCGACATTTTTATTTATTTATTGGTACAAAAGTTAAATTGACACAAATATAATTAAATACAGACATATCGCTTAATTTAACAATTCAAAATACAAAAACATGTGTCCGAACTAATTTAAAAAAATCTAGACATCAGCGCTCTTCCTCAGGTTTTGAAACAGTTATACGCTGATATGAAAAACTCTAATCAAAGATATCAACAAAATGACAATAATTTTTCTTCTACTTATATATTTAGAAGAAAATGTCATATAATGATAATAATGTCATATTTTTTCATATATAAAAAAAAATGCAGACTATATCATACGACAGTGCGCCCAGTATACCTGTGCCAATAGAGTGGCACTAATTGCAGCGATTTTGACAAGTTTCAAACTACATAAAAGTAAATGACGACATTGGCATGAAACGAGCATTTAGTTATACTTACAAACTGTGAGGGGTCGTGGCTAAGTATTAAAGTGATCAACCGGTCTATAAGGTTGAGCCGTATTTGCCGAGGTCAATGAGTGGATGGTTGGTTCACATCGAGCCCCTCGCTTTATGAAAATACGATATTGAAATCATTGATTGTGTGTGAAGTTATGAAGTACCTATGATGTTTAGGACGATGGACTATTCTCTTTTCTTAGAAATATGATATTATTGTTTCATGAAGGTTAATTTCAATAAGCATTATATAACTTTATTTTGCTAAATATCTGACTACGTGCAGCCACCGTATCTATTATAATCGCTGATAAACGTTATCTTAATCCCCGCTAATCTTCACGTTTGGTAGTGATGTAATGTTATGGTTTTTATTATATGCCCTGCGAGGTGCGACCCTGGTCAAGAATAGGCCATTCGAGTATCGAGATGGATGAGTCGAGATGGCCGGTAGGTACAGATAAAATTGGGGATATTAGACTGCCTCATTAGTCTAGTGGTCCTAAGCGTGACTGCTACGCTAGAGGTCTTGGGTTTTTCTATGAAATTCTCAGTGGCAGATCGGAGTCCGGATTTGTGCCCGGTTAATGGCAATAGGCTCGCTCCCTATTCCATAAGACATAAACATACCGACAAACTGTGGGTGTACATTAGTACACCTCTGCCTAACCCTTCGGGGAATACAGGCGTCATGGTATGTTATGTAAATATTCTCAACAGAATCATAATAATCACGCCTGGATTCCCCAAATAATCTTTCGGGGCAAAACCTTCGTGTTAGCGCAATAATTACCATACTGCAAATTAAACACTGCGGTACATTTTACAGACGCAAAGCCACGGGAAAACTAATATAATTAATATGATGATACATCAGAAGTGGCCGTTTTAGCCTTTTAGACTTTTTTATGTCTTTTAAGTATTCACTGTAGATCTCCTTAATATTATACCCCAGGCGTTTCTTTACTGTAGTAAAGAAACCGTTATATAACGTGATATCGACGTCTTTATTCGTATTGCGCGTCACAGCCAGCTTTTAAATTCATACATGCATAATGATCTCTTCGACTGAGGTATTCATGAATTTAAAAAATATACCAAAACGGGAATCAAAATGTCAGTCAGAAAAAGCAAAATGCTCAATTAAACGTATTCATACTTCCAGATTAATACCTTGAAGCTCTGAATTAAAACAAATATAATCTTCTTCTTCTTCTTCGTGTCGAAGGTACGTATTTTTTTATTTATTTATTTTTATTTTAGTTTGGTTATATGTTCTTTGCCCAAAACTTAGCCACCTCTAAAGCATTGTCAGTGGCAGCGCAGAGGTCATCTATACTACAGGTTTCAGGGCATAGAGGACAGGATAGGAGGTGGGCCATAGTTTGCGACACAGCTCCACATCCGCACCCTGAAGCCGTTTTGTCGAGATAACCCCACTTCACTAAATTGGAGTTACACCTCCCCACTTGGGTTCGGAGTCGGTTCAGTGACTTCCAGGTGGGCCAAGGAAGGTTAGACCCTGCGGGGAGATGCTCACGTGGTGGTAGGTAGTGAGTAGGTGGAGGGAGTTTCTCTAGCCACAGTTTACGGCGGGCCTCAAAACAAATATAATAATGTATAGTGATGCAAGGAGTACAAATATTGAGATTCGCCGAATAGATAATAGATTAACAAATATTCAGCGAATATCACAAGTCAACAGTATTTGATCTACAACAGAAGATACACAATTAAAGTACTTAAATGTAAGTTTACACAGCCCTTCATTATATCTGTATATACATACACATATAAAAATAAATCCCTATTTCCCTTTGTAACGCCATAGTTTGAAAACAACTTTACCGATTTCTTTCTTTTGAAATCTAAACTAATATTATTATAAAGAAGTAAGATTTGATTGTTTGTTTGTTTGTTTGATTGAATAGGCTCTGAAAGTACTGAACCGATATGAAAAACTCTTTCACCAATAGAAAGCTATATTATTCCTGAGTGACAGGCTATATATTATCCCGCAAAATGACAAAAAACTCGAGCGAAGCCGTGAGCGGAAAGCTAGTATATTATATTATGCTTGTTTTATCTATGATGTGAATGTTTACACCAATATCTACTTTTTGTGAAAGCTACTGATTCCATCCCTCGTTTTCCACCAACTTTATTGAAAACATAACCTTTTGTGCGTTTGTCCACCGCCACCGTCACCGTCACGTCACCGTCAACGAGATGACGGCGTCGATTTAGCGGCCATACATTAACTATGGCCGCGTGTCCACCGCACGCCCGTCACCCGAGCGCCGTCATCCCGTTAGTTCGGCGCTACCGCCAGAACTCGGCCCGAGATTGTGTCAGGCCGAAGTGGCGGCAATACAAAACACATTTCAATGTGTCCATCTACGCCGGCACCGTGACGCCGTCGTCGCACCACAATAGCTTTGATTATTTATATCAAATATATATTAGGTACAATAAAAATGCCCAAGAAATTGCCGCAACTTGAATATAACATAAAATAAAAATACATAAAACGCTCCTGTAATGTATCTTTCTCGTATTTTCGGATGAATCCAAAATTCTTTGCATCGCCTACGCCTTCTTACGTACAAAAGCAGAAGGAGAAGTTGTGAAACAAATGACTGAACCACCGAGATCGGATCGTCGCAGTGGACAAACGGTCGCCGTCACATCAACGTGATCTCGGCCAGAAATAATCTCGTTGACGGTGCCGTGCCGGTGACGGTGGCGGTGGACAAACGGCCTTTATATACCATTAAATCGCTTCGGTATCTCTATTGTTGTAACTAACTTTACTTAAGCATTGAGTAATTTCAGGTTAATTTTCAGGCTAGTCATGATCGGCCTATAATGTTCCCACTGCTTGGACATGGCCTACTATGGGCGAGAGGATTCGTAAACCACGACGCGACCCAGTGCGGATTGGTAGTGGGCATCTAAACACTTAATATTGTCAATGATTTAATATCTACCTTCACGATACGAACAGACGTATTCTAAATAATTTACAGAGTATAAGAGACAAGAGGAAAGTATTTTATTTAAATAACATCTGTAAGACACCGTATTGGGAATAGAAAATATAGGTACCTCAAAGTTATTGAACACCTACCTACATAACTATTGATCGCTTCCCCTAAAAAATAATGTATACTTTGTCCATTATGTGAACCGTTTTTTGACAGATGCCTTAGACTGCCTTAGAGCGTAGCTGTTCCAGATTAGAATAAATGTATTATCTACCTTATGTTATTCAATTATCTTAATTATGATTCCTTGCAGACATTATAATATCATAAATGTAACGGATTTTCCAAAAAAATTTATAATGTTAAGCGTATTAAATTTAGTTACATTCTACTGTGTCTAGTGATGCAATCGAATGTATTCGCTGCAATCATTTTGAACAATGACATTAAATCAGTATCGGAAAATGGCATCCACTCTGATATCAATAAAATATAAATTAAACAATCTTTTTGAAAAGAAATGGATGGAAAATGAATATGATACAAAAATTAAAACAATCAGATGAATATTATACATATTTATTTATTATTGGTCGTCGTTGCACCATTTTCGATTCGATAACCTAACAATCGATAATCACTACTAGACACTAATCAAAGTGTCAATAATCGGGTCGATAATCGCATTGTTACGTTCCTGCAATCACTAGTTCCATCTGTCAAAAAACGGTTCACATAATGGACAAAGTATAGTAATGTCAATATTCTACATTATTTAGTAAATATAGGTCATTCTGTTGGCCAATGTGGGCGTCGGTACTGTGAAAATGTCGAACGGAATCCCAATAAATTGATTCAATCAGTCACCGTCTACATCCAAATTGGTATATTATCAATGATTTACTCTCAGTAATCGGAATTTCTATAACTAATGGGGTCAATTTGCAACCAGGAATAATTGCGACTCAATAAAAACGCAAATTTTTTGTACAATTTTAATAATAGCACAGGTTCTCAAAATTATTTAGCCTTTAGCTTTAAAGGCTCCGAATAAAAAAAAAACTGTACTCAACTTATTTTTTTTTTTTATTAATTTAAAGTTACTCGTGGTCTTCTACTGACCCCCCCCCCCTAGTCTCTAGCGTCTACAAGGGGTCGTTATCACCCATCATGAGTAATACTCATCTAAAGTAACCTGTTTCATAGGTAAACACATTTCTCGATAATATAATATTTGTATACAGTGAGTGTCTCGCTGGCATGTCTACATGCCAGCATGAATCGTTCGCCATGACCGGGGAAGTACTACCCTTCTACAGAATATCGACGTCAAGTAGAAGAATGCATACTGTTGCGTTTCGTAAAGTGAGTGTGGAGCGCCGGAGGCCCAATTCCTGCCTCAGTCCCCTTCCTTTTCCTTAAATAGGCTCGGTAAACCATCTGCAACCCCTTTGGTATTGCCATACAAGCCATCCATGGGCGGTGACTATTACTTAGTTCCTTTCATTTCATACAAGTTGAGCGATTTCTTTTTGAATTAGCCTCCTATAGGCATACCTACATAATCAAACCTTTTCTTCCACCGGAATCTATAGAAGCAAAAGATCTTTCTTGCCACGATTCTTGCATACTCTTTTTGCTTTAGAGGTAGATATATCTTGTCATAGTTAGGTATATGTACGAACGAAATGAATCATTTTTACGGACCTCATCAATTAGGACTGTTAAGACAGTTTCTAGGGCGTCCTAAAACAAAATACATACATAAAAACGCTTCAAGAGCATAGCGTTACGAAATAAACAAAAAACATAACAAAAATAAACAATAAATCCGCATCCAGTTCAAAAAATTACTTCTCAAAGACTTATCGAACGCTTTTTCATGTACTTTCCGACTTTGTTTAGTATATAATCGTTATGTACTGCGTGTGTACGTGAGGCCGCATCGCGTCACTGTCATGCGCACTAAGGCGATCGATTTTCATCTTTACTGTATAGTAATGTAATACTATTTGAAGGGTATTTATTTATAATCAGGTAGAGGCAGAGGTCAGTCTGCATTTGCCTCGAATTTATTTTATCATGGCTCTTTGAAACGTTAGTATATAAAGGGCTTTTTGTTGTTCTCTCTATGTTTTGATTAAGTATATTCATTTCTGATAATATACCTTTTAAAGACACTTATAGAACTGCATATATATGATTTTTATTTTTTGGCTGCGAGAAGTCAAATGTTATATTACAATTAGATTATTAATACAGGTACTTTCGAAATGGCAGCTGTCAAGTATTAAAATAACAGTTGCATGGGGTAAAATAATGGATCTCATGGAGAAAAGCCGATAATGAAGTCCATAAATTAATTTTTAAAATAATAATTAACTTTTATGGACTTTTTTATTGGACTGCCTCGTTGGTCTAGTGGTCCCAATCGCGACTTCTACGCTAGAGGTCTTGGGTTCGATCCCCAGGTCGAGCAAAGTGTTATTGGGTTTTTCTATGAAAATTCTCAGTAGCAGCTCGGAGTCTGGATTTGTGCCCGGGAGAAATAGGCTCGCCCCCTATTACATGGAACCTAAACATACCGGCGAACTGTGGGTGTACATTAAGTACACCTCTGCCTAACCCTTCGGGGAATACAGGCGTGATATTGGCGTTGTATGCAAGGTGAACTTAATGCTATATGCTTGCCAGTGAACCTTTAGGTCAAATAGGTACTTAAAAAAGTACAACGTATAAATTATAAGGATCATAAATGTTTTGCATTCGTGATTATTGTCGTTACGAATTTCAATATTTCTGTACAAAAACAACTTTATTATGTTATTATGTTAACGGTGAAGCATTACATAGATACATAGGTGGGTACTTTTAGGAATCCTTTATTTAATATGTATATTTTTTAATCGACTTCAAAAGAGGAGGTTTTATGCTTTTATGTACGTTCACTGATATCTCCGTCAATTGCCAACCGATTTTGAATATTCTATTTTTGTTTGAAAGGGTACACTCTCGAGGTCCTATTTCGGTGAAGATCTAGGTAATAACTTGAAATTTAGAATATTGACGTTCTAAAAACGATGACATCGTCGACATAAGTAAAACCTAGCCTTCAAAACTTGGGACTACTTGCCATTCGAAATTGGTAAAATCGGGCGCAGTTTGCTGGAATTCGGTTCAATTTACGTTTATTTTAGTTCAGTTTTGTTACATGTATTATTACGGACATGTTTTGTTATTTATTATTAAAGTGCAAGTAGATTGTGTACATGGGTATTTAACAATAATTAAGTTCGGCTCAAGCTGCCGAAATTCATTAAAACCGAAAATAAAACGAATTTTGGGCCCATCACTAGTCAATATCTTTTAACACAAAAGTAAACCAGTCGTTCAGCCACAATAAGATAATGTTTTCTTCAAAACAGTTTTCAGTTTGTGGCGAAAACAAGAGATTCAACCTAATTAAAGACACCGACTTCCAAAACTGTAAATATTATCTCAGTATGGGGTAAGGCTTAAAATTTTAGCCAATATTATGTCTTCGATGTTATTGTTATTTGATATCAAGAAGGGATAAAACCACCCTCAACCCTTCCCTACAGAGGAAAAACAAAAGGCACAAACCACTTTTCACAATATGTGGTAGCTTTCATTCATCATTAAAATGGCACAGTGTTACTTTGTATTATTGTTTGTATTCCCGGTGTGCGAGCAGGAAATATAAATATGCAGTGTTTTTGCAACACAGCCAATAATATACCGAGCTAATAATAGCTTGAACTTGTATCAACCTTGCAGGCAATAGATGTGGCACGTTTTGAAAATCATTTTTGAAAGCCCCGCTATGTCTAGGTTATTCGGGGATGGAAACGAAATCTCGACTTCACGCAATATCGCGATCTGATATAAAAAACCGGCCAAGTGCGAGTCGGACTCGCCACCGAGGGTTCCGTACAACCTCTATGATGTAACTAAAAATTTACGGATCTCGCAATTTTTCCTTTATCTGTGCTATAAGACGTTGCTTCGTACAAAATTTCAAGATTCTGAGTTCACGGGAAGTACCTTGTAGGTTTTTATTCCCTTGCGAGTGTCGAAAATTTGCGCCATAAACGGTTTTTTCTTTATATTGCGTTGGTTTAGAAGTTTGATTTTTTCACAGCTCCAAGGGACAGTAGACCTGAGTATTTGATATAAATTCCAGCTTGATACCTTCACGCGTTCCTGAGAAAAAGGGTCTTGACAGACAGACGGACGGACGGACAACAAAGTGATCCTATAAGGGTTCCAATTTTTTCCTTTCAAGGTACGGAACCCTGAAAATGCAAAATACATAAAATTACATACATACAGGCACGCCTTTTTCCATGGGGGTAGGCAGAAATCACAGAACGCCATTTGCTACGATTCTTGCATACTTCTTTTGCTCCGTTCACGTTTATACATCTTGTCATACACACGCTCCGGTTGCCGGTATTACGCACCTTTTTGAAGGACCTCACCAATAAGGTGGGTGTATGTCTTACACCATTAATCCCCAATTATGTCCTTCAAAATTTGGTGGAGGCGTTCCTTCCTTCTCCTTTGCAAAAGGTTGTTGGCAGAAGCTGGATGCGAAAAGCGGAGGACAGGGTGAAATGTCGCACACTAGGGAAGGCCTACGTCCAGCAGATTATTAATATAGGCTGATGATGATGTTCCTTCTAAAATTAAGCACATACAATTAGGTATAATACCTGCTTACCCTTAAGGGGCTAGGACTTATTTATGGGTTAATATGAAAATGGTAGGATGTTAAAAAAATATGCAATTTCAAAGTGAACAGGTAAAACTATACTCAGTGAAGTTTTTACGACCTCGTAAAGAAGCGATGGCCTTATTTTTACGACCCTTATTCTTTTTTGGCTCCATCTTCTCACCTCATTAAGTTAAATCTTTATTTGATTCAGTCTGAAATATTATTTTCATACCTGAGTACCTAGCTTATTTTTTAATTAATTCTGATAATAAGTAATATACTTCGATTTTTGATCGAAGAAATAGCAGTTTCATGTCATATGAAATTAAAATTGGACACATAACCAAAGTATACTACTATTCTGAGAAAATTCTGACAAATGTGTATTTTGGTCTATTATTTCTAAAAAAATCACTTAAAGGCACCAGCATTAAAGAACAAGCCTTGTCGCCGGGGCCACAAACATTAAATACCCATATTAAAAACAAATACAAATACTTACAACACATAGGAACACATCATATTGTTAAATGATTTGAGAATTTTTGCCGTGGCAGCAAAGCATGAGTTTTAGAGTTTGATTGTTGGATCTCCTAATTGTTACTGTATTTTTTTCTATTGAGAAATTTTCTGACTACAAGTTTGTTAGCATTCTAAACTTTACAAAGAATGTTAACAAACTTGTAGTCTATACCTCTGCTTAACCTTTTGGGGATTACAGGCGTTAGTGTGTTATCTAGATTATAAAAAGTAGGAGAATATTGCCTCTCTCATTTTGATTGCAATTCGCAGCCAGCCGCATTCGGACCGTCAGTGTAACAAATTGGACAATCCCATTCCAGCGAAATGAAACTTTAATACTGAATTACTAGAGTTGTGTCGTTAGAAAGTCTTCTTTTTAACATGTTTATCTACTAGCTGTGCCTCGCGGGACTACTCACATAGATCTCGTTTTTGTCAATACCGTGGGAACTTTCACAATTCCTTTCATAGCGGAATACACATTATAGGTATAAGCTGTTTAGAATTTTGATATTTCTTGATAATCAGTGTGTAAAAGGTTTTTATATGCAATTCTCAGTAGCAGCTCGGAGTCTGGACTTTGTGCCCGGTTAATGGCAATAGGCTCGCTTATTGCCTGGGACGTAAACATACCGGCGAAATGTGGATGGTATGGTATAAGTTATGATTTATGTATGGTGAATTTCAAATTCAGTGTTAAAATTTCAGTAGGAGTTGAAAGTAATCATGTAGGTTTGTCTCACAGTGTTTTTTTTTTACTATAAACAGTACCTAGGTACTTCTATTACCTTAACCCGTCAAGCGCCATATTGTAGACACAATGCAAAATCTATTGATTTGCCCTCATGAGACAAATACATCCATCAGTGAATTAAAGGTAAACAGTGATTTAAATTAATTTAGTTTACCTACCATTTTAGCATGGTGGAATATGTTGTTCCCTTGTTCTCTTAAGAGGAGACCCGTGCATATTTAGAGTTTGTAGAAAAAAACTCACACTATTTCGACGTATACATGTATACACAAAAGTATACCATAATTTACAATTAAAGATTATCGTTTCTGATAGTCACTTATATATATAGATGTGTATTTTGTAATGCATGCATACATTTTGTAGTATGTCAAAGAGTCGTTGAACTCTTTTCTTCTCTATTTTGGGTTTAACACTGTCATTGTTGAAGATTTGGTTTCTTAAGGGTGGGTAATCATATTATTCTTTTAATTTATTTATTTCAATATTATATAAAAAGACATTTTCATTTTGGTTGGGGCAATTGTGCATTTTTTCAATCATATGGTTTGATATTTTTTTTTGTTGGATAATAAGTAAATACACATTAATCTATGCTATAATAATATTAAACGATTTTGCCAGCGCGGTAGTTCGGAACGACTAACATAATGAAACTAAGCCTGTCTGAGGGTTAGTTACATTATGTAAACATATAAATAATATAATATTGAATACTAATGATTACATAACCCTGGTAGGTTGTAGCAAAGAACAACAAACTTTAAATTTCTATATAAATCTATAGGTACTAATATTATAAAGAGGTAAAATTAGTGAGTTTGTGAGGTTGTAGAGGGTAATCTCTGGAACTACTTATCGATTTTGGACACTCTTTTACCAATAGAAATCTACATTATTCCTGAGTGACATATAGGCTACACTTTTATTATCCCATGAAAATATATACGTCTCTTTTCCACGCGGGCGTTTATGATAAATTCAGAATTATTTAATCATATATTTCTAAATGTGTTTATGACATAAATAAGGTTTTGCGGACAAATTCATAAGCATAGCATAGCATAATCGGCCTAAAATGTTCCCACTGCTGGGATACAGGCCTCCTCTCTATGAGAGGGAGTGGGCCGTGATCCACCACGCGAGCCCAGTGCGGGTTGGTAGATGTCACATGTCTTCGAAGTTTTTGGTTCTAGGACATGCCGGTTTCCTTGCGATGTTTTCCTTCAGCGTTTTTAGAGCAGTGGTGATGAAATAATTTACACAAAGTAAAGCCCCTATCTGGGTTCGAACCTACGACCTACAATTCGTAAGTCGCGGCCGTTACCACCGCTCTATTCATATATTCATCATATATTTCTAAATGTGTTTATGACATAAATAAGGTTTTGCGGACAAATTATTTTTACATAATTCCGTTGACTTAAACCTTAGAAACTACAGTTTCATCGTAAACAACAAGTGGTCTAGTTTTTCAGCGTTCATTTCAGTAGTAAATGTAATAATGTAGCCTTCAGTAAGTGGGTCAGCGTGTCGGGTGATCCTGCAAGGTGAACGAAGTTAATGCCTATTTCTTTTGTTTAGCTTGTTGGCAAGCGATAGGCGGACATGGTTAAGTAATAAATCTAAGCATATTTATCATTGTGACGTCATAAAGATGTTAATTTATGAATATGAAAAAAATGTTGATCATTAGTCTAGTGGTCCTAAGCGTGACTGCTACGCTAGAGGTCCTGGGTTCGATTCCCAGGTCGATCAAAGTATTATTGGGTTTTTCTATGGAATTATCAGTAGCAGCTCGGAGTCTGGAATTGTGCCCGGTTAGGGTCGCTCCCTATTACAAGGGACCTAAACATACATACATAAATATCGAAATTTTTAAAGAAAATTATCAGTAATGTGAAATATATACTTACGACAGCAATTGTCTTTGAACCGACTCTTTCTATTAAAATTTACCACTACAAATTTTTCTTAAAGCTAACCTGTTTAATGTGACGACATTTTTATTTCTTAGTCCCCGCACTATGGCAATTGATATTCTTAGGTGTGCATCGTGAAATAGTTTTTTTTTTTTTATTTGAATCCCACCTACGGGTGTGCTAAGTGGAGTACTTTAGGTGTGCTACGTCTGGGTGTGCTTCGTTTGGGTGTGCTTCGTCTGGGTGTGCTTCGTCTTGATGTGCTTCGTCTGGGTGTGCTTCGTTTGGGTGTGCTTCGTCTGGGTGTGCTTCGTCTGGGTGTGCTACGTCTGGGTGTGCTTCGTTTGGGTGTGCTTCGTCTGGGTGTGCTTCGTCTTGATGTGCTTCGTTTGGGTGTGCTTCGTCTGGGTGTGCTTCGTCTGGGTGTGCTTCGTCTGGGTGTGCTTCGTCTGGGTGTGCTTCGTCTGGGTGTGCTTCGTCTGGGTGTGCTTCGTCTGGGTGTGCTTCGTCTGGGTGTGATTCGTCTGGGTGTGCTTCGTCTGGGTGCGTTTTGTTTGGTTGTGCTGCGTGGAATTACTCTCGTATTCTGGTCTCTAACACTTACGCGAGTATTAGACATCGAAATGAAACTACGGAAACGTCGGGAATTAAATAATATCCGTAATAAGTTGTTTTATTTCAATGTCTACTCGTATTGTTACATCTTTAGATTGAAGACTGGTACTAATAGAAAATTAAAGATAGAAATAGAGCATTGTAAGTTGCAACGAAGACTACAATTTAAAGTCATGCTATTCATGCTTACATAGACATGCCACAGCTAGTCTACTATAGTACATACATAAAATTTAGGGACTGATAAATAGATTTTTAAGGAGGCCCAGATCTAATTAAAATATTAAATATAAGCTAGACTGCCTCGTAGCAGTCTACTGCTACGCTAGAGGTCTTGGGTTCGACCCAGGTCGAGCAAAGTGCTATTTGGGTTTTTCTATTGAATTCTCAGTAGCAGCTCGAAGTCTGGATTTGTGCCCGGTGAATGACAATAGGCTCGCCCCCTATTACATGGGACCTAAACATACCGGCGAACTCTGAGTGTACCTAAGTGCACCTCGTGCAAGTAATGGTATCTTATAAGCTACAATATAATATCCAATTATGAGTTTTTAGATTATTCCCAATATTATATTATAAGCGGCATGTTGATGTTTGCAAACTTTTCGGTACGCTGGCGCTGGTACGAAACGCGTATTGTTAAAGTCGAACAAAATCCAGCACGTTCGGTGCTGAAATGTAATTATCTACCTAGCTAGCTGCCACTTTCCTATGTAAGACCTACTCTAAACAGTGTTACTGGTTTTAGTTATGTGTAGACTCTAACTCTAGCAGTTAGAGTCTAAAAGAGCATTTGGTTGAATTGTGTGCTGTGCCTTAGATTAGACGTTCTGTTTACGTTTTCCATGAGGTCAAATATCATCAGTATTCACTTTATCACCTTTCTATGGAGCATAACATACCATCATGCCTGTATTCATGTACACGCACAGCTCGACGGTATATACAAGGTCATTTTTAGTATACGAGATGCGAAACACGAAACACGTGTCTAGTATATTTAGGTAAAGAATCTATGTACAAAATTTCAAAACTGTATCTTGAAAAATGACAAAGTTATAAGCTTGTTATTTTATCTGGTTGTCGGTCATATCAATCTGTAGCATCGACTTTAGGCGACTGAAGGGATTGTTTTACCCCCCGCTCTAGCCCCTGCCCCCGCCTAGTGCCACTATGACCGGCAGTGACTTGGTTTGTGCGCGTATATATTTTTTTTAAAAAAAAAAGCTTACTCGCAATGTGGGTCGCACATTACTAGTATTCTTGTTAACCCCTCGTGCTAAGCTAAATGCTTGTATTACGAGTGGGTTCACGTCGGTAGTGCAATGGGTGAGTTTCGAACCGGCAACCACATGATCGCAAGTCCGACGCCCTAGCCGCTACCGGCTACCGCCGCTTCTTTGCGGCTTAATTGCGGATAGGTACTTGGTATAGGTACTAACCTAACCAAACTCCTAGCTGCTACTGAGAATTTCATAGAAAAACTCAATACCACTTCAATCGATTTGGGAATCGAACCTAGGACCAGTTGCGCTTGGGACCACTATAACTATATAAAAGTTACATAGTATATAATATCGCGTCATTTGCAACCGACGCTATAATATAAAGTCGGTGAGTGTCTGGCTTCAATGCAGCAACGGTGCAACCTACAAAATCGTGAATTCTAACTGTTCGCCCCACTTCCTCGCCATACTACACTACCGCTTGTTGATATACTCATGACATTATTTCACCAATTATTGCATTACTTTTCATGCGAATATGTAATTTTAAATGGGTTACTTAGCCCAAAAGAGGTAACATATACAGTGAATGAACTATGAACATTCTTTTAGGTAGCATTAAACTAATGCCTTATAAATGATTCTACAGATTATTTAATACAAATTTTGTTAAATTCTTGAATTCGAATTCAGCGTTCGATGGAAAATTTTCCTATATCTTAGAGGCGAATTCTGGTAATAAACAATGGTCAACTTTAAATGTCATAAAATAAATGTCACCTTTGGTAACTATTCGATCTCAATTTATTTAAATTTTTTAATACGTTTATTTGTGAGAATATTGTAGTCACAGGTTGTTACAGTTTATGATGTCCAAAATATTCTGCCGTTTCCGGCGCACAAATCTTCACAAAATGTCAAAAAAAAAGAAATTGTCATCTTTACATTTACATGAAATACAAGAACTATAAAATAATTGAAAGAAATGAAATTATAATAATCATTAAGTACTAGAGTAAGGAACAGTGTTTGAGTTCTCATTGGCATTGAGGTCTAATTTCAATTTAACATCAAATTTATCCTTTAAGAAGTCGTCAATTGAATAATAGCATTTGTCAAGTAGAAAATTAAATAGATTGATTTTAAATGTCCTAAAATTAGATTTCTTAAAATCATCAGGTAGTTTATTATACACACGTATTGCCATACAAAATACATTGTTAGAGAACAAAGAAATTCTCTGTGAAGGTACACATAATTTATGAAAATTGCGACTCTTTCTAATTACAATATTCTAACTTGTTTGCATTTGAGTTTGTTTTTAATGACATTTATACCCGTAAATAGATTTAATAAACACAAGTTTACAAGTAAATGTTTTAATTTGTTTAAACTAGATTTAACTAGACTTTTTTTTCTGACAACGTCTGAAAACAAACACTGTAAAAAACTCAAAAATCATGGTCTCTTTTAAAGCCCAGATAGTAGCAATACAATAACAGATGTGCGAGTTATACGAAGTAGTGCAATATTAGAAAAGGCTTTTGGCATAGTTTAGTAGAACATAATCAGTTTATGAGTAAAATACCATTTGACATTTACTAGAGTGAGACGGAATTGTATTTCGACCATTCTAAAATTAAGAATTAGATTCTTTTGATCTATGATCCTGGGAGACTGGTTGAAGATTGGACATGTCCTAACTTCTATTATGTATGATGAATTCGAGCTTTTGGCAAAGAGTTTGTAAGGAAAGCTAAGCGACGCTACGGTTATAGACAAAGATAAAACTGACATAAACTTTCTTTTTGTATTTTTTTTAGCATTTTCCATGCAAAGATTATTAAGTTATTTTAGTGAAGGAACTGACGTCACCTCAAAGACGTAAATTAAAAGTGTGAAGGCAAATTTCGACTTGGCGGGTGGGACTTGCGGTGGCTTAGCGGTCATAGCGACCTGACGCTATGACCAGAAGACGCAGGTTTTAATCCTGGTCGTATTTTTCCTTCACTAAAATAACTGTCACAAACTTGTTATATTAGTGTGTAAAGATCAGATTCCAATATGATGCGGCTGAATATCAGTATTTTACACAAAGCGACTACCATCAAACGCAACCAAATTTCTTACTAACCATTGTAATAGCTGTTCGTATGAAAAACCAGGACTGAAAGCTTCGCTTAATTTACGAGGCACTGAAGGGTCTTAATATGTTAAGGATGGTTACCCACACACTCATCGCGGAAACCGTAGTTGAATCTTGAAGATCAGTTGATCAGCTTAGTAATTACTTAGCCACAAGCCCCCATCTTTAATTAATAGTTAATGCTTAATAATTTTTAGGGAAAAAAAATGATCTCAGCTTAGATTTAAATCTGCTTTCTTACGGTTAAATACCCCGGACGCTTTAGCCCACTAAGCTATCAAGACTGCCTATGATATAAAATTTAAAGTCCTTACTATAGTCTAAGGTAACATGAGGTTGATGCTTGATTTATTACAACATAAAAAAGGCAGATTTATATTGTTTTCAGTCGTTATCGTCCCACTGCAGGGAAAAGGCCTTCCTACTCTCCTTCCACTCGTCTCGGTTCAGAGCTTTTTGGCGGGTAATCCTTCCAATCATCCCGCCATCTTCTTCTGGGCCTGCCGCGACGACGCCTGATGTTGTGTGGGCTCCACTCTTTTGAAGTTGGAGCACTAATATTCAGCTGCAACTTGTCATAATTAAGTAGGATGTATTGTAAAATGGAGAGAGGAGACCGCGTCTAGGCAAACGTAGCGTAGGACACCCGCTGGCCAGGTGGAGTGACGATTTGCGGAGGGCAGCTGGCAGCAACTGGATGAAAAGAGCTGAAAATCGGGCTTTGTCGTTCAACTAAAGAGGCCTACGTCCAGCAGTGGACGAATACGGGCTGGTGATGATGATGATGATTGTAAAATAAGTAGATACTAATGTCAGCTTTAATTGAAGCACTTTAGTAGTTACTATCGTGAACACTCGATCGATTGGAATGACCTTGTCCTAGCGGTCGATAAATACGCAGTATTTATAAACTTGACGTTATTAAAGCCTTTTGCTTACCCAGGAATGTCATTTTCTTTTCAATATCACAGGAGGATAGCGCTAAGGTTACATTGTAAATTTTACTGCTCATCATTTTATTTAAATAAACGGAGATTTCAATGAATTTCCCGTTACTTATTTACATTTCAGTAATTATTTTTTTTTAATAGTTCAAAGCTAGCTAGTATTGGTATATCAGGTCACAGTTATCACATTAATAAGAATGGAGTGAAAAAAATAGACTTTTAAGTGTACCGTAACAATTGAAAATATTCCAGTTTGAAAACGTATACCCGTCGCAATGTAGGTTGGGTTTATCAAACGAGTGACGTTTATCATTTTCCATGACGTGATAACTTTGTGCGAACGTCTACAAAAGAAATCGAAAAACTATTCAATCTAGCGAAATGTCTTTAATAAAGTTACATTTGGATATTTGGTTCCTGTCAAAAACGGTTGTTTTGCGACACGTGTAGCAACACAGCAAATCATTATATTAAGAATTGAATGCGATGCAATTAAATTTCGAAATGAATAAATTTTAAATTAAAAAATTAATGCGGTAGAGTGCCGGTTCTACGAGTAACTGGAACTACTTGTTATTGTAGTCATCTATGAATAGGTACTTACAGAGATAAGCTTTTAGTTTATCATGTTGGCCTAGTTTCAGGCCAATTTGACACGCCACCATTGATAAATTCTCTCAGACATGCTGATTTTCGCACGATGTTTTCCTTCACCTCAAGTAAACAGCATAAAACATACCGTGACCAAAGCCATAACTTATATTGTAGTAAAAAGATCGGTTCTTCATACATGCCTATATATTATTCTCTGTCTACTTTTGTATAGGAATTTTTAATTTTCACGATTGAGTTACGGGTTTTATAGGGAAAATTTAAAAGTATGACGGGTAGAATCACCCATTTAGTGGATATAGGAGATTAACCCAGACATAAAATCAGCAACTTAACATAACATTTTTTGGAGCGTCTTTAGGGTAAGTAAACTAACCATTTTCAATAGTATTTCTGCCACTTCGAATAGATGTTGACGTTTATACCAATGTAACATACATACCATCATATAATGCATGTATTCCCAGAAGGGGAAGTGTACTTATTCACAAGCACATTTCTTCGGTATGGCAATAGGCTCGCCCCCTACTACATGGGACCTTATTCTAATATTATAAAGAGGTACTTTTTTTCTTGTTTCAGTTATATTTCTGTAATATTACTGACACACTGCTGATCAACGGAAATGTTATCTGTCTACGCCTACTTAAGCAAAGGTCTGCTTATTTTAAACCCACAGTTCACCGGTATGTTTAGTTTGTTAAGGGGGCAAGCCATTATCACAATGGCGGCGGTAGCCTAATGGCTAGGGCGTCGGACTTGCGATCATGTGGTTGCCGGTTCGAACCCCACCCATTGCACTCGTAACACAATCATTTAGCTTAGTACGAGGGGTTAACAAGAATATTAGTAATGTGTGACCCACACTGCTAGTAAGCTTTTTTTTAAAAAAAAAAAAATGGTAAGCTGAAGGTGCTACTAAAAACTTCACAAAAAACGCAATAATAAATAAGCTCATCCTGGCTCTCTAGCGTAAGTCGCTCTTAGGACATGATTTTTTGAAAGAGTATGTAAACGTAGGTACGTAGGTATACTAGAGGTCATATCCAACAAAAAGGTGCCGTACGGGTTTGGTAGTGGATAATTTTAGGAGACATTAATAACATGAAAACTATGATGCTTGGTTTCTACACATAAAATAAAATGGTGCTACATAATCCTAATAGTAAAATATACCGCTGTAGTTTGTTATAAATATAAATGTGGAGAATTAGAGTTGTGTGGGCAGCCAGACGATGACGTCACGTGATGACGTCACACTATACACCCACTATCGTATATACTGTAGTTGAAATGATGAATCTGTGTAGGTAGGTACAATTGAAGGTTGTGCCGCATAAAGTGATTTATTAATACTTACAAAAATATTTCACGTGCATTCTTACATACAAACATACCATCATACCTGTATTCCCCGAAGGATTAGGCAGAGGTGTACTAATGTACACCCACATTTCGCCGGTATGTTTAGGTCCCATGTAATAGGGAGCAAGCCTATTGCCATTAACCGGGCCCAAATCCAGACTCCGAGCTGCTACTGGAAATTTAATGGAAAAACCCAATAACATTTTGCTCAATCTGAGCAAAATGTTATTGGGTTCTTTGACTGCCTCGTTGGTCTAGTGGTCCCAATCGCGACTGCTACGCTAGAGGTCTTGGGTTCGATCCCCAGGTCGAGCAAAGTGTTATTGAGTTTTTCTATGAAATCCTCAGTAGCAGCTCGGAGTCTGGATTTGTGCCCGGTGAATGGCAATAGGCTCGCCCCCTATTACATGGGACCTAAAACATACCGGCGAACTGTGGGTGTACATTAAGTACACCTCTGCCTAACCCTTCGGGGAATACAGGCGTGATGGTATGTTATGTCAATCTGAGGATCGAAACCCATGACCTCTAGCGTAGCAGTCGCGCTTAGGATCAATAGACTGATGAGCATTCCTGGAATGTCTACATATATGTACTTCTTTGTTAGAGGTAAGTAGATCTTCTTATAGCCATATGCTTTATTAGAAACCAGAGTTTAGACTAAAGCCTATGTTAATCGGAAATACTTTATTTTTTTTTATTGTCAAAGAATTATTAAAATCAAGCAAAATGTTCTCTTTATTAAATAAGTATATTTTTATGTTTGTGTCCCACTGCTGGGCAAAGGCCTCCCCCAACTCAGTCCAGGATTTTCTATCCTGGGCTTCTTCATACCACGATGGCAAAGACATCGAGATGGGCTCGCCAACATCTCTTATAACATTAGTAAAGTTAATTTGTTTAAATTAAAGGAATCGTAGTAAGTAGTGTTTTGATGTCTCTGCCTACATTTATGGAAAAGGGCGTGAATATACGTATAAGAGGAAATAACTGCCTATACTAAATAAAAGACCTTGTAGCTCACTCATTTTAAACTAGGAGAGGCCTTGTTCAAGTTGGTAAAGGTAACCACAAAATTAAAAATCGTGATTTAAACTTTATAGTGTGGTTCAATTTATCGACGTATTTTCCTCGAGGAAAAAATACTTTCAGAGCCAGATAGAGAAAAAGAGAGAAACACAGATTTCTAGTAAAATTTGATTATAACTTTATTAAAGTAGCAAAAAATTACACGGGGAAAATAATTGGTAATATATCTTCTGGTGATATGGTATGAAATATCTTCGTTAAAGCCGTTCAATTATTCTAGTGATACGTAGGGTTTTTCTTCTAAGACGCCACTTTATCAATATTAACGGTAATGGTTGAAACAAATGGTTGATTTGATTTGAAACAACAAATACAAATCAACGTCCCAAATTTGTCAGCTCATTTGTATGGAAAGATGATTTATTTTAAAATTTATTATTATTATCTTTTGTTATTGTTAAATTAATTATTTATAGGATGTGGTCCCCACCGTATATAAAACCGATAATCCACTCACAAAGTGTAGACATCTGTTAAGAAAGGATTTGTAAAATTTCCCAAGGGATTGACAAAAACGAGGTCAAATAACATCGCGGGCTCAGGTAGTTTACCCGTAAATTGTAGTATTAATGCCCCTTTTGGGTAGGTACTGGTAAAGAATTAGTATTGTCATTCAACGTGGTAGGGCTAATGGGCACGTTGCCAGATAACAGCGATGTCGAGGAGTACTTTGACATCTAACTGCACTTATGTTTATGTATCACCCCTTTTCCATATATTGCACATTATTTCAATAATTTAATCGTATTTCTACATTAACTGTAAATAAATTAGAACGCATTTGAACCTCTTTTAAATAAAAACTACGCAGCACATAATCTCCCCATCTCAAAGCGGTCTGCACCCCCAAAAAAAATCGATCCCTAAAATTTTACGCACCAAGTAACTGCAAATAAGGATTTACGTTACGTTGCAATCCGCGACCCCTGTGCAAGTAGCAGCGCCATCTATCGGCGAGCTCACCCACACCTGCGCAAGTCACACACACATAGGTGACAGGACACGTAGCGATAAGGAGCTGATGCACCCACACACGGACACAGGTACATAATGATGTTATAGTATGTTTTCATAATATGAAATCGCGTCGCTCTCGCGAAGAAGAATGTTAATTTTAGTAACATGTCTCGCTACACGAATCGTATAGGTAGATGTTTTATTGGTACGTGTGCGTTTTGTAATGGCCATGATTTATGGGGTTGGTAAGAGTATAGGATGTATGTATTGAAGGGTATTTTGCTTTGTTTGGTTGGTCATGTATGAGGTCATCATTAAATGTGGTATAGGGATTCAGAGATGACACGTAGCGCGTCACTCCAGGCCACAAAGGGTCTACTACAATGTTCTAGTTATAAGATTAACTTAGAATATACATACGAAGTACTTATATGGTAGATTCTTTGTCTCTTTAGGCTAACATTTACGCAGTTTAAAAAACTAGTTCCTAACGTGATACCTATATTTAGCTAACCGTTACACATTAAATGTAACATTATTAAAAAAGTTTCATGAGTTTCTAAGCTTTAAGTGCATTGTGCATCGATTTTAACCTTCATGGGTATCAAATACATCTCGCAAACCCAATAAAATAAGCAATATTAAAATCATACCAAAAAGGAATAAATCTCAGACGGTTCAACCAACTTGATCCGCTTTGATTAGAAAGGCGAAAAGTGAAAACGTTAACGTTTTTTGACATTGAATGATTTATTTTTATGTTAGCTGTGTTTACGTGGTTCAGTTTCATGGAAAAGTTAATCGTGTAATATAAGCATTATGACTTACGAGTAGTAAGTAGCATAATACCTAGTATACAACTGCGCAATGTACTATTATTTTACACTCTAGCTTTCCGCCCGCAGCTTCGCCCGCGTGGACTATACGCTTCTTTTCATTTTACGATAACCTATAGCCTATGTCACTCAGGAATAATGTAGCTTTCCATTGGTGAAATAATTTTCAAAATCGGTTCAGTAGATCCAGAGAGGTTACCCCCTACAGCCTCACAAACTTAACTTCTTTATCATATTATAGTATAGATTAAAGTTGCCTTTAAATAAGAAATAAGCCTCTGCTTTTGCTACTATTTTTGGTGGAGAGGGAGATTTTTCTCCATAGGCCTCTGCCTCTAATCCGAAGTGGGTTAACTAGGAATGATGAAAGGTAAGTCACTAGACTCCAAAAATGAGTGATATCCTACGATATATTTAGTATTAAATGTCTTGATCTTGTAGGGATGTTGCGCCACCCCCAAATAAATTGGGACAACGGCATGACTACAGAAGGTTAATGGTAAGATCTTATAAAATACGACCATCTGTAAATATTAAATAGGTACTTACATAATTCTTGCAAATCAAAGAATTGATGACTGATTAGTCTACCGACTGCCTCATTAGTCGAGTGGTCCTAAGCGCGACTGCTACGCTAGAGGTCCTGGGTTCGATCCCTAGGTCGGAGTCAGGATTTGTGCCCAGTTAATGGCAATAGGCTCGCCCCCTATTGCATGGGCTCTAAACTAAACATATCGGCGAAGTGTGGGTGTACCTACATTAGTACACCTCTTCCTTACCCTTCGGGGTATACAGGTGTGATGATATGCATGTATTAATAAATTTCATGAAATCCACGTAGTTCTGATTTTGGTATACAAGACCACTCATAACAGTGCTACTCGGACTTTTTCTGACATTTTGACTATTATTATTATTATTAATTAGGTAGGTACTTGATTTTCTTATCAATTAATATGTATGTACCAATATCATAACAAAATTCCACTGTGACGTCAGTCATTGTTGTAAATTGTTGTTATCACGATTGTTGTAAATTTAATGACTTTGCAGGACATGATGTGTATGAATAACTTATAGTTTACTCGCTGTTTCTAGCAGTTTGACTCTAGTATAGCCCCCAGAACGCAATATTGGTGTCTCCTTGCCATATTTTATCGAATTTTTCAAAAGGTTTATATTATACCGAAATAACAACTTGTAATCACTGTTTCACAATAAAAATACTTCAGACAAAGTGAGTGAAACAGTGAAAATCTATAGTCTGTCTACCCCCATGAGAGATAAGTGTGACAATATGTATGTATGTATTTGTATGAGACAGGCGGGAGTATCTTTCGCATTTTAATGTGTATTGAAAGTATGGCATGGTATGAATCCATTTATTGGTCAAGTTATAATACTTGTGTAAGACTTACGTAAATACTACATATCTATTCACTGTTAGATTCATCAAAAAACATAACATAGAACATAACATACCATCACGCCTGTATTCCCCGAAGGGTTAGGCAGAGGTGTACTTAATGTACACCCACAGTTCGCCGGTATGTTTAGGTCCCGTGTAATAGGGGGCGAGCCTATTGCCATTCACCGGGCACAAATCCAGACTCACTCTCACGATTAGGACCACTAGACCAACGAGGCAGTCATCAAAATACAAAAGAAAAAATACAAGCAATGTCTTCAAACCATCGTAGAGAGTGAGTTATTCACAAAAAAACTTTTTCGATTTGTATTACGTTAGATGAAGCAGATTACCCATTCTATATCACAATGTGGAGTGGGATCTTGCTCGATACTAATCAGTGTAAAAAATTGCATTCATTCTGTATTCCTAAGTCCAAAACATCCATCTAACGCAAAATCGTGTAAAACACTCAACCGGGCATTACTATTCGTAGCACGATCATTTCAAGTGGAACATAATTTAAGCTAAACGAAGACACTACACGGGAATAACGAACGACTTTATGTGTCGACCAAGTTAATAATAATAAAAAGAGAAAAAACGCGTTCCCGACAACCGAGGGGTTAGCCGCCGTCTTCCATGAGATAGTGTAAATAGTTGACACGCCACAAAAAACACCATGTGTCGGTTAGCGCTCAGAGTTTTAACCGCCATTTCCTAGTTAAATATTCCAATAAATCAAGATTTTGCTGTTGATTGAAGTGTAAACTATTGTAACCTACAATAAATTTTCATAAAACACAAGTTTGTGATGTTAGAATTTAACAAAAACTTAAAAACATTATCTTATTACACATTCGCTGTATTCAGCGCGCAGCTGGCAATGCTCGGGTGCGCTCGGCAGTTTCCGCCGTCGTTCGGGTAACGGCTCTTTTCCCCAGCGCGCGCGAGCGCAGACTTTCGCTACAAAAATAAACGCTCCTTGGCATCACATCAAGGCGAGCCTTCGGTTTTTAACATAATCGGACGCTGTATATGGGCGGAGTGCCATCAGAGTCACGTATTTGTTTTGTTAATTACTAACTTTCTACTTGATATTGTACGTTTTAATGATGGACCCTCTAATTGCTTAGTAATCGGTTCGTGAAGCGTGTTTAGTTTGATGTAGCGACGGATCTTTGTTACGTAAACGCGTGACAACTATTTCAATATCGTGCATGAAGACCTTTGGCCGTGTAAATAGGATATTAATTAGCTGTCGTATTTATCGGTATTATCATATAAAAGTCGATCTAGATACTTCTTACAAAACGAATGGAATAATGTAGCATAACCTAACGTAACAATGAGCCCAGTTGTTCTTTGTACTATTTAGAAGTTTTTTTTTCCTGTATAATATATTGAGATAAAAGGCGAAGCTAATTTTAAAACAATTTCTGGTTAATACGGTTAAGCGCAGCGATAGCCATGTAGTGCACTGATAGCCTAGTGATATGAGTATAGGACTGCCATGTCAAAGGTCTCGAATTCGAATCCAAGGTTTTTCGAAGTCATGTGCGTGTTAATATTTAATTATCACGCGCTTGAGAGATTTTCTCGAAGCGTGTGAAGTCTTCCAATCCGCAGTAGGCTAGCGTGGTGGACTACAGCCTAGTCACTCTCATTCTGAGAGGAGATCCGTGCCCAGCAGAGGGACGATATATGGGTTGATGATGATGATGACGGTGGTTAAGCGAGCTTATAGTCTACATCGGTTTCGTTGCTGTCGGTATGCAGGTATGGGGGTCTGCCAATCTATCAATCTAATGACTGGCTAATACTTCATGGTATAACATAAACTAGTAGCCTTGTTTCGCGTGCTGTTTATGCCTGCTTCTTTCTAAAATTATATCAATATTGGTCCAACCTTTTTGGAGTCCATAGGGAACACATACATTTTTATATAACGACTAGTGGACCTGACAGACGCTGTCATGCCCTAACTAGATCGCAGCGCAACCTACCGGCTCCAATTGTGAAACTAAACTACTCAGGGACCTACTAAAGTCACATATAATGTAATCAAAATCGGAAAAGCTATTTGTGAGAGTAACGAACAGATATTAATGATAAGAAGAAGAACTAGACTGCCTTCTCATTAGTCTAGTGACTCTAAGCGCTAACTGCCAGAGGTCCTGAGTTCGTTTCCCAGGTCGAGTGAAGTGTTATTGGGATTTTCTAAGAAAATTTCAGTAGTAGCTCGGAGTATGGATTTGTGCCCGGTTAATGGCAATAGGCTTATCCCCTATGACATGGGACCTAAGCATATCGGCGAAGTGTGGGTTTATGTACATTAGTAGGTACACCTTGGATTAATCTTTCGGGGAATACAGGCGTGATGGATGGTAAGAAGAAGAGTACTTAGCTCATACCATCACGATAGAAAAAGAAAGTGAAATAATTAATTTACAAAAATGCAATTAGCTCAGTAAACATGATCACGGTCTTGTATCGTTTCCACGATACATTAAACGTGTTCCCACAGTCCAGTCGGCTCGTATCCGCGAGAATGTCAGTACTTGCACACTTGCATAACACGGATTTGATCGTGTGAAAAGTGCTTTAGCCACTTTCCGATAACATCATGCTGTTAGCATTTTCCTAACTATTTTGGGGATTGCAGAAGTTTATCTTAAATATTTAAGGACAAAATTAATACCATACCATCACGCCAGTATTCCCCGAAGGATTAAGCAGAGGCATACTAATGTACAGCCACACTTCGCCGGTATGTTTGGGTCCCATGTAATAGGGGGCGAGAATAAAACATATTACTGCCGACTACTTCAATGATAAAGATTTATAATAATTTATTGAATAAAATATTTATTTATTTTTATAATAATTTCAACAATTTAATACTTATCTATTATACAAAAAATCGACGCACAAACGCTTACCATGAATTCAGAACATGATTCTGGATCCTCCTGATTTGAAATATTTTGTCGGTTATTTACAAAAAAAGCAGCTGTTCCATACATTTTGACTGTGTAGGTATTGCACTTTTGTATGAAAAAGCAGATTTATATTATTATTTTTTATTTTTAATAACCGACGAAAAATATTGCCGCTATGGGGTCCAGAATCATGAACTGAGTTCATGGTAAGCGGTTGTGCGTTGATGTCCCTTCCACCCTGAATAATTTATCTCAGTGATCTGTATTCTAGAATTGACACCTTTCTATGTAACCTTGTGTACCTGTGATAATAATAAATGAATTCAGCTTCCAAACTTTCTAGATGCGGCTGACTATTATTAGTATTTTACTCGAAGCGACTGCCATCAGAACTCCGCAACCCAATTCACTGGGCAAAACTAATCTTCTTAGACTGGTAGTCAGGATTTTTGGTGGTTGAACTACCACTAACGATTCTTATAGGTGTTGTTGACAACCGGGGCCGACGGTTTACGTGCTCTCTTAGGCACGGCAGGGTCTCGAGCGGTCGCTGCGAGCGCACCTTATACTTGCAGATCGGTTGATCGTATTGGTTATTACTTGGCTCCGTGCCACTTTCTGATGTCACGTCTGACAGAACCTAACCGACTGAACTCAGGATCTCTAGCAGTAGCAGTCGTGCTTGGGACCATCAGCATAAAAAGGCAGCTATGATTATAGCGAGGATGTATACATATTTTATTGTTTTGTTTTTTAGTTACTTATTTCGACAAATTGAAAATATAAAAGCCACAATTTGTTAAAACTTAGCTGAAATCGAATAAAATAGAGAGCTAATATAGTGGATAACTCCATTTAAACATTTGGGAAAACCGATGATGCATCGAATTTCAGGAAATAATTACTCAATTAAGACCCTGAAATTCAGAGCGTAGGCGTGTAGACGAAATGTTCATATCTATTTGTAATTGTTGCTAGCTGTGCCCCGTGGTATCTGATAAGTTAGTTAGCATATCGCTTTATTACTTCACAGGATCACCGAGCAAGTCTGAAGACTGTAAAGTTAAAACCGTCATCAGAAGGCAAATCTTAATTGCTAATACAAAATGTTCTAATAGAAAGTGCCAATAATACATAACATAACATACCATCACGCCAGTATTCCCCAAGGGTTAGGCTGAGGTGCTCTAATGTACACCTACATTTCGCCGGTATGTTTTAGCAATAATAATTCTTAAAGTAGGCATTTGCTTAGAGGCACACTGCGGATTTTTATAACATAAATTTTTGGCGAGTTATTTTGGTAGTTTAAATATGTATTATTTTGTGATCTCTCTCAGTAATAAAGGTTATTTTATTTTATTTGTTCGGACATCGTTGCAAGTACATTCCCATAATTAAATAGCGAGTATATAATGTAGTTACTACAGTTTATTACGTTAATTGAATTTACTGCAACGCAGCTACAGCGTAATTACGAGGTAGCCTTTGTGTTAGATTGAAAATAAACCGGCTCTGTTCACTGTTCTGTTTTAAAAAGACAAATAAAAAGTATTATCCAGTATAAGTAGCGGTTGCTTGAGGTTTCAGTCTCCATTTAAAAAGATTATTTTTTTATGACAAAAGGTCTAGCGCAGGGATTCCCAAAGTGGTTTCCTAGGGGTCGACATAAACGAAAACTGATTTTGGGGGTCGACGAGGTCTAAAAATCGACCCCTATTAAATTAACACAAGTTTAAAACTTTCAAGATAGGTAGGTAGGTACTGTATTGTTAATTTTGTGTTACGTGTACTAAGAATAATTAATATTTTTGTAGGAAATAGCATTGTTGTAGTAATGTAAAGTCTCAAGTTCGTACAAGATGAAAAACTCAAAAATAACACTCTATAGCAGCTGTTTTAAGTTAGCGGACCATTATGAATAAGGGGGTTGATCCTAAAAGTAGGTCATTTGGCCATGGGGGTCTGAAGTAACAGTTCATTTTGGAAAAGGGGTCACTTGACCAAAATAGTTTGGGAATCCCTGGTCTAGCGTATATGCTCACTAACGATGCAATTTATAGTCATGCCAAATTATAACAAAATCTGTTTAGCGGTTTTGACGAAAAATGGTAACAGACAAACTGAATTATTTTCTCATTTATTGTACTTATTAGTATAGATATAACCTTTACGCTTATAACTAAAAGGTAAGGAAAAGGTGTACCACTCACAGTTCGCCCTTTTATTTTGGGTCCTACGTCATTGAGGCTAAACTACTTAGGTAAACGGAATACTACTAATTTTTATACATCAGTACGTTCTTAATTTAAAAGAAAAATCCTCACGGGTGTCCACCACCTGGAGAAGCGGCAGGGTATAACGTAACTAATAGTACCGGCTAAAAACATAATATGTCTTCTCCTGGCCTATAGGGCCATGGGTTTAGTGACGTTGACTTCCTAGGATTCAACAAGTATTCCATTTTGAAAAGGCTTTTTTGTAGAGGCTTGATTAGTATCAAGCCTCATACGCATTATTATGATAGTTCATAATAATGCGTATGAGTACTAACTCAGGCACCGACATCATAATATTGTGTGCGTTAGCGGACATGTAATAAAGCATTTCATTATTTATTTAAAGAAATTGTGTTATGTATCACTGCCTAATAAATTAAAAGGCAAAAATGTTGGATGATGTTTCCGAGACACTAGAGGGAAGTGAAGGGCGGGCGTTGTCACTTTTAAAAAGTAGATTAGCAGCTAGACAGAGTTATTGAACTTTTTGAACGTAAAAACTTTACGCTACTAAAACGCTTACTTGTTCGACTGTACCTTTTAACTAGGTCCTCAATAGTACTTGGGTACTTTCTTATCTTTACATACTTAGTAAGTAAGTGGCTTCCGCTGTCTATGCGCTTAGATCTTCTAAACTACTTAGCGGATTTTAATGCTGTTTTCAGCTATAGACAGAGTGATAATACATACCTACATAGTACAGAAAAGGCGAGAAACCACGCGGGCGAAGCCGTGGGCGGACAGCTAGTCTATAATATAAAAACGAATCCCTATTTTCTTGGTCACGGCATAACGCGTGAACGGCTGGACTAATTTCAGTAATTCTTTTTTTGTTATCTTTGTTATTGTTCTTATGATAAAAAAGAATGTTGCGTGGAAAATTAGAAAAATTTAAGAAAACTTAACAACTTTTATCTTATCCAGTTCGAATTGAATATTAATAGCTATGAGGGACATCGTCGGGTCAGCTATTCCTTTCAAAGTTTTTTTAGTAGGTATTCTAATAGGTACCAACTTAGTGGGTTCTTACGGAAACAAAAATTAGCCCGCTAAATTATCCCGAGGATAGTCTACTTATATGATAAATTATATTTATTTCTGTAAATATATCCTTTAAAGACAGGGTTACAAGTCCATTTTGTCTTTTTTTAAATCGGCCGGCTATTCCTATCTGACGACCTCTGAGAAAAAAAGTCGAAACAAACTCAGAGAATGATGGTCTCTTTGAAAGTCCAGGCAGTAGTAATATTATTAGATACGCGAATTTTACACTCAAGGAACAGGCCTTTTGAAGAAAGAGCCTCAGCAGTTTTGAGTTGACCAGTAGCCGATTCACGTAATTAAAACCGTAGCGATGTCGCAGCGACTTAATCGTTGAAACAGTTTTTCTATTCATATCCGTCGATCGGACCGATTTAGAAGTCGTCCTATTGGAAAATCGTTGAACCGAATTCACACATGTTCGTTGGGCGAGAATCGTTCTAAAACGTTGACTTGACAGTATTCACATAACACTGGAAAACTGTTTCAACTGTTTCAACCGGTTTTAATTACGTAAATCGGGCTACTGTCCTTATTGACAGCACGCATACATCAGTCATCATGCATCTACAACATTTTTAGGCATCTCAACGACCCATTGCTCGACGATACCAGATCAGCAAGACAATAAAGTTCATTTATTACTTAGCTCCTTTTCATATTAACATACCATCACGCCTGTATTCCCCGAAGGGTTAGGCAGAGGTGTACTAATGTACAACCACATTTTGCCGGTATGCTTAGGTATGTAATAGGGGGCGAGCCTATTGCCATTAACCGGGCACAAATCCAGACTCCGAGCTGCTACTGGGAATTTCATAGAAAAACCCAATAACACTGCTCGACCTGGAGATCAAACCCAGGACCTCTAGCGTAGCAGTTGCGCTTAGGACCACTAGACTAATGAGGCAGTCAAAGTAGACTAGTGAGTTAGCTCCTTTTCATACAAGAAAAACAACAATTGTTTAAAACTATTAATACATTATCAAAATATTGGTTCGCGGTATCTGTCGGTTGGTGTCGTGGTACGAGTAGGTACATCGTTATCACTCGTTATCAGTCTACGTGTCGCCATGCTCGGTCACCACAAGTCGACGCCCGGAATGTGGAATATAGCTTTTAAATTGTGGTATATGTTATGTCAATAATTATGACACAATTGTGTATGACCAACAAAATGTTTGTTGATAGAAATGTGTAATCAACTAGCGTTAAGTAACAAAATCCTTACAAACATATTATCTAAGTTAGGTTATAAAAAGGTTTTAAGGTCAATAATGTAATATAATATAATAAGTTACTATGACCTGAATGCAGATCTACTCAACAAACTTGACCGCCTTCTAAATAACTGCATTCGATTCGTTTTCAATCTTCGCAAGTATGATCATGTTTCAGCATATAGAAAGCTACTAAAATGGTTGCCCATTCGTCAACGCAGGTCTCAAAGAGCATTGACCACTTTGTTCTCCTTGCTTGATTCTCCTTCTCCTCCTACTTATCTCTCTTCTTATTTTCAATATATATGCTCTAACCATGAGAAAGATCTACGTTCCTCATACAATCGTCTTCTACAATGTCCCTCTCACCGCTTTGATTTCATGCACTCTTCCTTTTTTGTCCAAGTTGTTCTTCTGTGGAATGCGCTGCCTCGGGAAATCAGGATGGCTACCAGTCGCTACTGCTTTAAATCTAAAGTTAGGAAATACCTCCTCAGTTCTTTGGCAGATTCTTAATATTAACCTTATCTTTGTAAGTGCTTATATTTATTATATTTTATGTATATATTATAATATATATTTATTTATTATATAAAGTAGGAAAATATTTAATATATCATAGTTATATTTATATATATACACATATATTTTATGTATAGAATCATAAGATTCTTTTAATTATTATCTTTTTTTTTTTTTTTTCACTTCTTTTATACCTTAGTATATTGCTTTCATCTCTTTATTTCACCGTAAGTGCACCTACTAATTTCCGTCTCTGCATCACCCTAAGGTCGACTGGCAGAAAATGCCTAAGGCATTAAGAGGAGTGTCCCTCGCGAACGCAACAATGTTGCACAGTTGTCGCTGTCTCTATCCCTCGCGATGCGAACGCGTGCCCGAGAGGAGAAACAACAACATTTTCACGCGTATTTCGTATGTTCCGAATTTTGGAGATTACTCCTATAATATTGCTAATATGTAAAAAAAAATCTTGTAAAAAAATATTCACTATATTATCTGGGTTTCCTTCGAATCAGAATGTTTCTGTATTGATACATTGTCGAGAAATACTAGCATAAAGTTGGGCCGTTTTTCAACGAAAATTGCTAATCTTTGAGCTCGTGTAACTTTTTAACCGTATATTGAAATGAAATTTTATATTACAGAAACACGTATATTAATGATAAGATTGTTACTGCAAAATTTCAATGACTTTCATTGTTTAAAATTCAAGCAAGGGCCAAACTGCGTTTGTATGGGGCGCGAAGCGGATACTATCCTCTTAAGTCCGCCTCTGTACTCTTTGTGCATAAAGAATTAAATAAATAAAAAAATAAATAAAAATAATGGTTAATTAACACGCTGTTAAACGGTGAACTACCTCATTGGTCTAGTGGTTTTAAGCGCGACTGCTACGCTAGAGGTCTTGTATGAGTGATATTGGGTTTTTCTGTAAAATTCTTGGTAGCAGCTCCGAGTTTGGATATGTGCCCGGCTAATGGCAATAATCTCTCCTGTTACATGGAACCTAAAGAACGGTGACTTGTATATTAAGTACACTTCTGCCGAACCTTCGGGAAATACAGGCTTGATGCTATGTTATACCTTAGAACAACCTGTATAACTAAGATTTTCTTGACAGCGTCTGCCAACCCGCATTAGGTCAGGGTGTTGTACTATAGCCAAATTCGTCTCATTCTGAGCGGGGACCCGTCCCCAGCAGCGGTCAATATAATGGGTTGATAAATTGAATCCGATTTGGTCATTTTGGAATTTGGGGACGTTTGGGATTCAAGTGAACATACATACATACATATTGTCACGCCTGTCTCCCATGAGGGTAGGCAGAGACTATAGATTTCCACTTGCTATGATCCTGGCACACTACTTTCGCTTCATCTACATTCATTAATCTCTTCATGCATGACCGTCGGTTTAGGGTGATTCGTAAGTTTCGTTCGTAGTAAGTGAAACAGTACGCAATTACGCAACAGGTAGGTAGTTGAAATTATATTTGTTTCTGTAAATATATCTCTTAAAGACACTTTTACAAGAGGATTTTTTTCATTTTTTTTTAACTAGATGGCGCCGACATTTCCTATCTGATGACCTCTGAGAAGAAACGTCAAAACAAAATCAGAGAATCATGGTCTGTTATAAAGTCCAGACAATAGTTATATTATTAGGTATGCGAGTTTAACAAGGTAGGGCAAAATCTGCACAGGTCTTTTGAAGAAAGAAGAAGAAGTTAGTGATCAATATCTCACAAATTTTTGTGTTATAAAGTGGGTATTATACATTTATCTCTGCACCCTACTCCAGGCATGCCTGCTAAAATTAGTCAAAAAATGTGATATCTATAAGCAGGTGATTACTAAGACTGTTCAGAAGAAACTTGATATCAGATGTGTGATCTTAGAGCTTAGTAGATTAACGGCCAGTTTCAATAACAATCTGATAGCTGATTTGCATAGGATTTTTATATAAGGTCCATATTTATAGTAATTTCAAAATACTATCTCTGGTAAAAAAATCTACTGATGAATTCGTTTTTGAAACTGGCCGTTAACTGTCCTGAGTATTACTTAAATGGGAGGACGTTTGTTCAAATCCCTCTTAAAGTTTTTCCTTTAAAAAACACTAGGTTTCCGCCTATGGCTTCGCCCGCGTGGTTTCTCAACTTTTCTGTACTATAATATGTATAAATTATATATATATAAACGTTCCGCTAGAATCATGCTATACATTGATGAAAACAGTATGAAAATTGGTGCAGTAGTTTTTGAGATTAACGCGAACGAACAGACAGACGCGGCGGAGGACTTTATGTTATTATATGTAGTGATAGTGATAGTAAAGTTATTTATAACTTAAAAAAAGGATAAAGTCAAATAGCCATCGTGTGATGTAGCCGATATAATTCATCATTTGAGCTACGAACTTTAAGTACCATTCAATCTATAAAATTGAATGTCATGCGACTGTCACGCGGCATAGCACACTGGGCCTCTAGTTATATTATTATACCGTTGTCGAATAAATTGACATAGGATTAACATAATGATGTAGCAGATATACCTATGTAACGAGTGGGAAAATTTGTAACTGTTGTATTAAGATTAGAATCAGACTTTTGCCCAGCAGTGTGACTGTGTAGGTTAAAGAAAAATCATAAATTGCGCGCCATATCTATTTTAATATTTTTTGGTTTTACATATATGGTACGTCTAGGTTTATGGCAATAAAAATAGCGATAACTATAAGAATGTATTTACAACCGAGTATTGAAAGTGTTGCTTAAAAATCGTTATTATTGCAGATAAGTAGTACACACGGCTACACATCAAGCTACATAAACCAGTTTAGACTGAGCTCCCATTGTAAAAGTTTCTGGCACAATTCAAAGCCAGGCTATATTGGTTTAGTATGAGCTCCCATTGTAAAAGTTTCTGGCACAATTCAAAGCCAGGCTATATTGGTTTAGTGTAGCTTGATGTGTAACCGGACGTACCTAGTAAAAATTGTCAATTTTGTCAGAATTGTCTAATTTGCACTAGGTACTATCTGCTATGATTTTTAAGCAAATACTTTTTGTATTTAGTTGTGAATAAGTTATAGTTAATATCGCAATGTTTACTGCTATGAACTTAGAATGTGTTAAAGACGTATACGCAAAGTTTCGACATACAATAAGACTTGTATATTCTGAAGGAAAATCTCTAGAGCTTTCAGGTTCTCTCGTGATGTTTTCATGTACCGTTTAAGTGATATTGTATAATTCCGCCCGCGGCTTCGCCCGATAATATTATAGTGAAAGAATTTTCAAAATCGGTTCAGTAGATCCAGAGATTACTCCCTACAACCTCACAAACTTTACCTCTTTGTAATATTTGCGAAATTTAATTTTTTTTTTTATAATTTTTTGCGAAGACATGATATACTTTATTTAACCCGCATTTCTCACAATTTAACACTGTTTCTAGAGGAGAAAATACATAATATTGGCTGAAAACCTCCCTCTTTCCCACGTGACATTGAATGAGATTAGTCTTGACCCTCTCCTCCCCTTAAACGTAATTAATGGAAGTATCCTTTCGCTTCAAAGATGCATGAACGCACAGAAAAATGATCGTTAAGCAAAATTGGAGATTTCAGTCCCCCAAAGCTTTCAGTTATTTTAAAGGCGGTTCGTCTCTTCTTGGGCGTGTTTTTCGCAAATTCTACGTCTTTAACACATTCTAAGTTCATAGCAGTAAACATTGCGATATTAACTATAACTTATTCACAACTAAGTACAAAAAGTATTTGCTTAAAAATCATAGCAGATAGTACCTAGTGCAAATTAGACAATTCTGACAAAATTGTCAATTTTTTACTAGGTACGTCCGGTTACACATCAAACTATACAAAACGAGTATAGGCTCGCTTTGAATTGTGCCAGAAACCTTTACAATGGGAGCTCAGTCTAAACTGGTTTATGTAGCTTGATGTGTAGCCGTGTGTACTATCTGCTAAAATAACAATTTTTAAGCTAAAGTTTCAATTTTCAGTTGTAAATACATTATAAGTAGTTAGCGTCGCAATTTGTACTGCCATAAACTTAGAATGTTTTATAGACGTACCTACAATTTGCGAAAAACCAAAAAATATTGAAATATGGCGCGCAAGAAGAGACGCTCCGCCGTAATACGAAATTTTTGTTAACCTATACAGTCCCACTGCTGGGCAAAAGTCTGATTCTAGTTTTAATACGACAAAGTTATCTAGTCTTAATACGACAGTTACAAATTTTCCCATCCGTTATATAGGTATATCTGCTACATCATTATGCTAATCCTATGTCAATTTATTCCACAACGGTATAATAATATAACCAGAGGCCCAGTGAGCTATGCCACGTGACAGTCGCATGACATTCAATTTTATAGATTGAATGGTACTTAAAGTACGTAGCTTCAATGATAAATAAAATTATATCTGCTAAAACAAAGTAAGTATGGCTATTTGACTTAGTCCTTGTTTAAAGTAATGTTCTTCATTCTAAAAGATTGGTTTGGTTCACAGAACGGTTAGCGGCCAGTTTCAATAACTAATCCATCAGTAGATTTGCTTACCAGAGATAGGATTTTGACATTAAGTACTTTATTTATTTATATATGGACCTTATATCAAAATCCTTTATCTAGTAAGCAAATCTGCTATCAGATTGTTATTGAAACTGGCCGTAGTTAGTAAACTAAGCTACCGGTACCGAGATCACACATCTGATATCGAGTTTCTTCTCAACAATCTCTTAGTAATTACCTGCATTATCAATATCACAAATTCTAGTATAATTTTAGCAGGCATGCCTGGAGTAGCATGCAGAGATATATGCACAAATCCGACTTTATAACTGAAAACAATTTGGGCGATATTTATCACTAAGTAGCTATTGCGCACGATGTCATTTGCATCCCAAAAGTCCCCAAATTCCAAAATGCTCAAATCGGATTCAATTTATCAACCCATTATATTGTCACGCTGCTGGGGACGGGTCTCCGTTAAGAATGAGACAGATGAGGCTATAGTACAACACCCTGACCTAATGCGGGTTGGCAGACGCTGTCAAGAAAATCTCAGTTATACAGGTTGTTCTAAGGTATAACATAGCATCAAGCCTGTATTTCCCGAAGGTTCGGCAGAAGTGTACTTAATATACAAGTCACCGTTCTTTAGGTTCCATGTAACAGGAGAGATTATGTATATACAATTTGTCTTGTTCAATTATGAAGTACATTAATAATGAGCTAGGTAATATAAATACATTGAATACAACTCGCGTAGAGGTGCAGCTTCTAAAGTAACCAAGGAAGAAGAAAGTAAGAAGTGGTTTCAGTAGTAAAAGCTAGTTAAAAAACCGGCCAAGTGCGAGTCGGACTCGCGCACGGAGGGTTCCGTACCATTACGAATTATGACGTATAAAAAAAAAAAATGCTTACTAGATCTCTTTCAAACCAATTTTCGTTGAAAGTTTATATGGTAATGTACATCATATA
This sequence comes from Subacronicta megacephala, assembly GCA_958496365.1. Taxonomy (NCBI): domain Eukaryota; kingdom Metazoa; phylum Arthropoda; class Insecta; order Lepidoptera; family Noctuidae; genus Subacronicta; species Subacronicta megacephala. The sequence continues at coordinate 12,998,265 of OY292525.1, forward strand.
TTTTTTTTAGTTTTATCATTCTCTTATTTTAGAAGTTACAGGGGGGGGGGGGACACGTTTTACCACTTTGGGAGTGTCCCTCGCGCTAACTATTCAGTTTAGAAAAAATGATGTTAGAAACCTCAATATCATTTTGAAGACCTATCCATAGATACCTCAAATGTATGGGTTTGATGAAAAAAAAAATTTGCGTTTCAGTTCTAAGTATGGGGAACCCCCATTTTTTTCTATTTTTGTGCAAAAATCTTAATGCAGTTCACTGAATACATCTACTTACTAAGTTTTAACAGCATAGCTCTTATAGTTTCAGAGATAAAATTCTGTGACATACCGACGGACAGACGGACGGACGCGGACGGACGGACGGACGGACGGACGGACGGACGGACAGACAGACAGACAGACAGCTTAAATGCAATTTAATTTGATTTATTTACTCGAAAATTGTTTGAGCATTGACACGAATAAAAAATGGTTTCTGAGGTAAAAGATAGTTGAAAAACATACATACTACAACGCCTGTGTTTCCTAAGGGTTAGGTAGAGGTGTACTTAATGGAAGGCCAGTTCCCCGGTAGGTTTAGATGACAATATGTCACCATATAATACAATGTGTCACCGGGCACATACCAAACTCCGAGCTGCTTATGAGAAGTTCATAGAAAAACTCAATAACACTGCTCGACCTGGGAATCGAACCCAAGACCCCTAGCTTAGCAGTCGCGCTTAAGACCACTAGACTAATGCGGCAGTTTGAAAGTAAAAATACATTAGGCATAATAAATATTATGTAGACATTTGAATTTCCTCCTCGTTCGGTTTGAATGTTTGGTGAGATTAATTGATATTTTCAATTAGTGTTATCTTGCTACCAAATTGGGATTACGCTAGTTTCGCTCAGTGGATAACCTAAATAGTACCGAACTAGCCCTAGCTATTTATTCCTAGGCCTAGTAATTTCTGAGCACTGCGTCTGGTCATAGTCTAGTATCTAAATACACAAATACCATCACGCCAGTATTCCCCGAAGGGTTAGGTGTAGGTGTACCTACTAATGTAAGTACACTCATAGTGCGCTGGTATGCTTAAGTATGATAGGGAGCGAGCCTATTGCCATTAATCGGGTATAAATCCAAACTCTGAGCTGCTACTAACGATTTCATAGAAAAACCCAGAAACACTTTGCTAGCGTAGCGGTGGCGGTTGGGACCACTAGACTAATGAGGCATTTAGTCTAGTGGTCGGTAGTGGGGTGAGGGTAGGAGGGGGAAAATACTTTCAGACTTATTCTGAGATGTACCTACCAAATATACAAAAAAAAAACATTTAAATTGGTCGAACCGTTTCGGAGGAGTGCAACCACAAACACCGTGACACGAGATATTTATATATTACAATTATACATTTTTGGAAAGCCTATTGTACCTATGTAAATTTTAACACAATACTATTTTTTACAAACATTAGTTAGATTTAAGCTGCAAATATTTGAGATATAAAGTATTAATCGTTTTTTTTTATAATTACCCTCGTTTACCCCATGTTTAGAATATCATGCTAGTTTACAGCTTAGTTATTTATTAATAAAAATTTAAAAAACCCCCGACAATTGCTTTAAATCTCGACCGATTTTCATCAAACAGCTAAGAACACTCCCGACTAATTCACCTTTCAAACAAAAAAGACTAGGTACCTAAATCCAAATCGGTCCATCACAGACAGATACACACACGCGGACACGTCAAACTTATAACACATCGGCCTTTTTGCGTCGGGGGCTAAAAATTTATACAACCCGGTCGTTTTTGCGTCGGGGGCTAAAACATATTGTACGAAAATTGCCTGCGGATATTTGCGGTTTCCGAAGTTATTGATAGAAATGTGACAAAAGTCATAAAATAGTTATAATAAATAACAGAAAACCGCTATCTATTGCGGTTTTCGAATGTGGCATCACTACATAGTATAAAACAAAGTCGCTTTCTCTGTCCCTATGTCCCTTTGTATGCTTAAATCTTTGAAACTACGCAACGGATTTTGATGCGGTTTTTTTTAATAGATAGAGTGATTCAAGAGGAAGGTTTATATGTATAATATAGCCGTGGGCGGGAAGCTATGTCAAATAATTGGTACCAAAAAAGTTTATAGCAGTATTGCTGCGTACGTCGAGCTCACGGAAGAGATCTCTTCCGTGGTCAACCTATACAAATCCAGATTAAGTTAAGTACATTGGTTCCATGCTTATAGGACAGTGTAAACTGGATTTGTATAGCTCGACCAAGAGATCTCTTCCGTGAGCTCGACGCACGCAGCAATACTGCTATAAAGAATTTTACACAATGAAATGCATAAACAATTAATTTAATGTTCTACTGAATTTACAGGTATAACTTTTTTTTTTCTCTAGCCGTTACTGTGCCTGTCTGTTGCTGGGCAAAGGCCTCCCCCAATTCCTTCCAGATGCTCTTTTCTTGCGCCACCTCGAACCAGCCCTCGCGGTACGCATCGAAATCATCCCGCCACCTCTTTCTAGGCCGACCTCGACGGCGCCTTCCATCTTCAGGCATCCATTGCGTGGAGACCCTTGCCCAGCGGTCGTTATGCATGCGACTGACATGACCTGCCCAATCCCATTTCAGCCTAGCCGCCTTTTTGCCTACGTCTATTATACCCGTTTTGGAGCGCAGCGTGGTGTTTCGGATTCTGTCCGTTCTTTTAACGCACAGAATGCTGCGCTCCATTGCTCTTTGACAAACTATTATATGGTATAACTTTAACTAATTAAATTTTAAATTAATGAAGTGACCTAATTCTGCAAGCTCTTTCATCGGGCGTAAATAATAAATGCCGATAAATTCTGAAGTTATGCAATGGAAATTGCCCGCCCTTTGTGTGAGTAATTAGGTATGAATGGATATTATATGCCTTCTTAATTCAGCGATCAAAATAATATGATACTATTGCGATATTTAATCTAATATCGCAATAGTATCATAAAATATATTGCATTGCTTCATATTCATAAATTTTCCTACTGGTCAAGATGTGTTTCATATCTATTTTATGATGAAGATGTATTTCATACCCTACTTATGCTAAGCTATTTATAAAAAAAATATAAAAATGTTGTGCTTCCAGCTACTTAATCTCCGAAACGGCTCGACCGATTTTGAAGGGATTCACAGGAGTAACGTAAGCTATGTATATTTTAGAAAAATAATTAGTGTACCTCGCAAAAAATCATTAGTAAATCCTTTTGGGTTGCGGAGGAAACCGCGGTCAACAGCTAGATGATAATTAATATAATCCTTATAGTAATTAATTAATAAAATATATTTATATTTTAAAATAACTGTCTCATTAGTCTCAATGTCGTTAGCGCTACTGCTACGCTAGAGATCTTGGGTTCGATTCCCAAGACAAGCAAAGTGTTATTGGGGTTTTCTATTAAATTCTCAGTAGCAGCTCGGAGTTTGGATATGCGCCCGGTGAATGGCAATAAGCTCGCCCTCTATTACCGTGTTGGTGGTTGGAAGTGTGGGTGTACATTATTATACCTCAGCCTAACCTTTAGAATACAGGCGTGATGGTATTTTATGTTTAAACGCAGGTTCATCATTTTTTCATAAATATGTTGTGTGTTTAAGTAATTATTTTAGAAATAGCACTGGGTATTTCCTGTTTTCTTTTAAATTCAATTCTTTTAGATAAGATTCAAAAAGTAAATGCCTTTATTAACATTTTCAATTCGACTTTAATTTATTATTTTGCAAAGGCGTGGCGTGGCATAATTATATATTCAATTCAAACTGTAATAGATAATTTAAAAAAACTTGAAGTAGTTTTTAAGTTTATAATATTTTCCAATTTTCTACACAATTTTCTTCAGTTTTTCTTATGTAAAAACCTTCTACAAAGTATTAGACACGTAAAAAAACAGATTATAGAAATAGGTAAAGTCGCTTTCACGGTGTGACTAGGAGACATGGGGATTTTTTTTATATATATATTATATATACCTATATTAGACAAATATAGTTTATTAGATTATAAAAATTGTAACTTCTATTTGAAGTCGGTTAATGGCGCAATCAGGCTATTCGTAAAGCTTTATTGCAATAAATTGGTTCCAGATTATACATATTTGTAATAATACAAAGAGTAATTATATTTAATAAGCATACCGCGTTACACAGTAACTTCAGAAAAGGTTGAAATAAAACAATTTAATTACTTATTATAATTATATTTAATAACTCATTTTTAATTTTATGTAATGCTTTCAAGAGTCAAACATAGTGTAGTGTCTATAATAAAAAAAAATACGAAAGGTTTTGCTTTGACCAATATTTGTTTTTAAGAATGCTGCATTTTTTTTAAACTTCGGAATGGTTGCAATACTTCTTTAAATATCCTCGCGTTCTTTTTTAATAATTGCAGTAGGCATCGGTTGCGTTTGCATCGCGTCACTGGTTTCTGAATTCACTCCTGTGGCGTCATCTAGCGGCGGTAATACTTTCCCACGTTCAACTTTGATACCCATTTTCTTGAGCAATCTATGTAAAGTGGTATAACATCCATCAAAGCCTATAGTGTCTTTCAGTATTGTCTGAAGTGTGGTAAGACTTGGACTTTCCTTGTGAACGTTGTAATAATCCCGAATTGCAAACTTAATCATATCAGCTTTGACATTATTGGTGTCAAATTTGCATCTTCTACGTCTGCTTTTTAAAGGCAATTGACAGAAAGGTGAGGGTAGTTCTCGTCGTTCTTTCAAAATCTTAGTCACTGTACGTTCACAGACCCCTGTTGCTTGGGCAGTACGTCTTCGTATGTTAGACAAAGCTGATAAATCACAATTATCATGATTATTCTCCTTCAATAAAATGTATTCTGCTCGAAGGTAATGGAAGACTTTTGCAATTAACGCTCGAGACTAAAATGAAACAATTAGATTAATTATTGTAACTTTAGTGATTCCCACTTTTAAAATTTCAGCAAATGTTTAATTAAGCATTTTAGTACAATAACAGTAATAGCTTACCTCGCTCTTAATAAAATGGCGCGATTTAACGTTGTCCGTCATGTTAGAATAACTTTGCGGAACAATATTTAGTACGCAGTTACGCACAACCGCACAGTGCGCGCGCCCGCTCGCGACTAAGTCGTGACAACATCCCCCCGCTTCTTCACCCGCCCCTCATCGCCACAACGGTCACGCACACTAGAGCAATGTCCATTCAACGGGTTAATAATTGTTGCAGGTTACGAGTGCGCGTCGCGTGACTTTAAGAACACTAGCATAAAGTTCAAATTCAAACTATTCACGCGCACACTTTAAATGCTACAACTTCGCAAGGTTGTCAGTTCCACGCGAGCTCGTAAATTGCAAGATCTGTAGCGAAATGTAGACTCTAGGTTAAATTTTGACCTGCGTAAGCTAAAGCTCCCAATAAATAACCTTGTACCCACTATGAACGTTTTTTTATTAAAACAAAATTTTGCAGGATTCGAACCTGCGTCCTAGCTAGTTAAATATAGGTAAGTACACCTTACAACGTTCGTTTAGGCTAACTGAGCTCGCACTTTAAATTCTATTTTTAAGGCAACAACGTTTAAATCTCTCGAGCATAGGAATGTGAGTCGTCGCTTGGAGCAAACAAATTCGTGTCATATACTCGTAAGTACATAATATACGCGCCCCAAGGACATTTCACAGTCTTTTGTTAGTTCTTCTTTAATGTATGGTATAGGTAAATACACAAAACAAGGAATTTAAAACACCCAAAACAATAAAACTATCATTATTTCGCACACAGAGTCCTATTACATCCCTACCTCGAGAATACAGGCGACATACAATGGAAAACACAATATGGAACAATTCAAACAAGCTTAAAAAATACTATAATGAAGTATAAAAGGCAGTGTATTCGTTTAGAGTCCCATAAAATATATACCAAAATAGAGCTGATAAACAAAAACTAAATTAAAATTGGTTAAAAAATAAGGAACTTATAAGTATTCTAATTTTACGCTTGACAGAGAGTGTAGATACTATATCGGCTTGCGACGTCAGAAACCGATATGCCATACAAATTATTTCTTTCTTATATTAATTTTCCGGGAAAGGGACAAAATATCTCCTCTCAATCCCCACCAAAAACAAATATAATATCTTGGAACATAATTAGTCAATTGAAATAACTTTTTACAGATTTTATCGCGTTATATTGATATTTTAAATTCCATCCATGGTCACGGGTGAACTGAGGTGTTGGTCGTCCTAATGTCAGAATTATCAACAGCTACCTTACATTTGTCTGATTATTATTTGATCCGGTCACGCAGAATGAGCTCACCATATCTAGGTTTATTTCAATGTCGTAAATGTTCGCGTAAGTGTTAGAAACCAGTTAATTAGTCGTAGTAGTAGTAAATTATATTTTTCAGTGAGCGTCCTATATTTCATTATATTTTACAATATAAATATATAAAAATGAATCCCTATTTCCCCTTGTCACGCCTTAACGTAAGGACTTTAAAGATTATTATTTTTTTTCTTTAAGTTTTCTAACAATCATATGTACCTACTCTGTAAAAGGTTCTTACGGAAACCAAAATAAAAAAAAATGCGCAAATCTAGACTCCGAGCTGCTACTGAGAATTTCATAGAAAAACTTAATAACTCTTTGCTCGACCCACCTCGAACCCAGGACCTCTAGCGTATTAGTCACACATGGGACGACAAGACTAATGAGTGGGGTCACGCGCTGCAGCTGACACAAAAAATCTTTCAGGCATTCAGGATTCCTTACGATATTTTCCTTCACACCGTTTAATGGACTGATAATTAATCATTAATTTGCATACGATTGCGAAGTCAGAGGTGGATTCGAATTGGAGAGAGGCCTTGGATTCCAATTCCGAATAGATCTACGACTTGCTAGTTCAATGGCTTTGAATCATACTGAATTAATAAAATTGTAACTGACCGATGACTGTAGGAGATATTAAAATAATAGTATGAGGGTCGTTATAAGAGTAAATATAATTCATTGATACCCTTTTATTATATGTATAAACTACGGGTTTCCGCCCATGGCGTTGCCCGCGTGGTTTCACGGCTTTTCTGTACTATGTATGTATTATAAACCTTCCTCTTAATTACCCTATCTATTGCTGAAAACTGCATTAAATTACGTTGAGTAGTTTAAAAGATCTAAGCGAACAGACAGCGGAAGCGACTTCATTTTATACTATGTAAAGATTCATGATCGTCCGTCTGTTTTGTACACGTATCACGTAAAACTATTGCACGAAATTGGATGCGATCTGCACAGCTATTATAAATAATAATTTACCTATTATGAACTTATCCAAACCATAAGTACTCACATGTAATTGATATTTATTTATTTATAACAACTGTAGGCTTACATCTGATCTTACGAAAAGATCGGCCAAAAAATTCGTCCGATATTATCCTGTATAAAAATGGAACCGGTTCTAACTTTTTAATTTCTATAAACCTGATCATTGAATTTCCTTATTGGTCTCGTTGTAAGCGTGTCTGCTACGGTAAAGGTCTTGGTTTCGATTCGGTCACGCAAATTGTTTATTCTTTCTATAAAATTATCAGTAGCAGCTCGAAGTTGGGATTTGTGCTCGTTTAATGGCAATAAGCCCTTAGTCTTAAACTTAATGGCTAACTGTGGGTTTACCTTTATTACTACAGATTTGCGTAACCCTTCGGGGAATACAGGCGTAATGGTATGTTATAGATTCCTCGAATAATTAGAGCGTTTCTAGTTATTGTTTTATTAATAATGACAACTGTAGGCATCTGCAAGATCGCAACTTGAATTTTAACTATATTTTTTTGTATAGTAGCTTTAGTGGGTACTCGCACTTAAGTAGGGATAACCCTTTACCACTAGTTTACTTGACTACGTATTTGCTTGTAACTCACGAAACAATTGCCAGTTGCGGGTACTACGCACTTGACCTTTCAAAAGGACCTCACCAATAAGGTCCCTGAGTCGTACTCATTTGCAAGAGTACGAACTGTACGAACAAACGACGCGTAGACTGAAACGGTTAATACCCCAGGACATACTTAAATAAATTCCCGTGAAGTAAAGTAGGATGTGACACAGGTCACATACCGAGCATGCCATTACAAATCCCGACCAATATACTGCTTAATGTTCCAGCATGGTGACAGATTGTAGTAATAAATAACAATATATAAAAAAAAAAACAATAAGGTCGATGTAGATTTTCTATCTATTCAGCCGGTACAACCCACTTGTGTGTGCAAGTAGCTTTTCAAATTCCGATTTTAAAGAAACAAAGTCATGGTGCTAACAAAAGTTTATTAAACTAGTTTTTCACCATTTTATTATAAAAATAACTAGAAATACTTACAAATAATTCTTTCTTACGATATATATGATATTTAAGTTTTCGTACATAATTAAATAATAACGATTTGTGATTATTAAATATTTTGTATTATGTATTTGTAAGGTGTCACAATCACCGTTACAGGTATCACTTATAGGGTTAAAATAACCTTCAGCCTGTACTTGATGTACCAAACGGGATTTTGAGACTAGAAATCTCATTTTATCTTTAAAAATACAGCGGAATTTGGAGGCCTTATTTTTATTGCCCTAATTACCGCGGCAGTAAGCCATATTTAGTGATGAATACTTCTTTATAAATCCTCGCGTTCTTCAATTTTCACAAATTCAATAGGCATAGGTGTTGTTTGTGTTACGTCACTGGGAACAGAATCCATTTCTGTGTCATCTTGTGGTAGTTGGACCCTGCGGTCTTCTATTGTAAAATCCATTAACTTAAGTATTCTAAGTAAAGTGTTATAACATCCATGGAAGGCTTTCATTTCTTTGAGAATGTTTAGAAGTGTTGTAACATTTGGGGTTTCCTTGTGGACGTTGTAATACTCTTGAATTGTTTCAATAATTTTAGTTTTCATGGTATTGATATCTAATTTTCGTATTTTTACAGGTCCGCTGGTTATAGGTGGAGTGTCATCGCTTGTAGACAGTAATTTTCTTTGTTCTCTTAAAACCTTAGTCACAGTTGTTACACTAACCCCTGTCGCCTGGGCTGTACGTCTGGTTACGTTAACCAAACAAGATAAATCACAATTATCATGATTGTTCTCCTTCATAAACCTGTATTCTTCTTTGAGATAATTGAAAACATTTGCGATGATTGCTCGAGCCTAAAATAAGTAGGTAGGTACATTATTTATTTGAATGATTGTTTTAAGCTTAAAATGTAACATTTAGCGTAATAATAAAAATAGCTTACCTCACTCTTAAGAACTAAGGGCTTTTTTCTTTTAACTGACATTATTCACGAAAATAATTTTATACACGACTGAGCCGAACGCGCGCCAGCTCACAACTGATATTCACATTACACAGACAGCGACACAGAAACTCCCCACTTCGCCAAGACACGCACACAAACGCAATACTTTGCAACGAATTCAACAACTTACAATTTTCTAATGTGTTTCGTATGAGTTTAAAGAATTATTCAATTGGTTACGCACTCTTTAAATGCTACAACTTCACAAATATCTCAGCTTAGATTAAATACGTCAGATTTCGTGTTCTATACAAAGCAAAGCGTTCGTTCAAGAAGCCAGTTTGTGTTTGTGTGTGAGTGACGCCCCGCACCTCCATTCGCGAATGTATTCCTTACTGCGTTGTTTGTTTAGTGTGCATGGCGCGTGTTACCCCGCGTTCCCACTGTAACCATCATGTTGCAAACATCTATCTACCTCTCAAAGAGTGAGTGGGATAGGTAGATATTTGCAACATGTCTTGTCGTCAGTAGGAAAACAGGATTATAACAGCGCATACAGGTTATCCCAAATATGTCGGTATATAAAACAATTTAAAAGAAACAATTGTCCGTTTGACAGCTGGTTTGATATAGCGGTTAAGGAAGTCACGTCATACCAGTTAGGCATATTCAAACAAATATATGTAACAATTTATTTGTAGATATAGAATCACAAAATAAAAACAGAATTAGGCCCAAATTTTGCAGCAAAAATATCGGGTATGTATTAAATGAGTTTTTTCATTTATTGATATATCTCAAAAAAACAATTCTGATGGCGTCGGCCTCCAGTCTTACCAGGTGCCGCTAAATACCAGCATTTTAAACGAAGAGCGAATGCCATCAGACCTCTGTCACTAAATTTCTGGGCAACACCGAAATCGAAGGATAGGATAGGTTGTCAGGCTTTTTTGGGTTTCTTAGAACCAGCGGACCGACTGACGTATTTACGTGTTCTCCGAGTCACGAAGAATGGTCACCTATCCACGGACTGACCGCGGCAGGGGTAGCTTAACCTTTCAGATCTGTTGATCAGCGCGGTTTAACTTAGCCACGAGCCCCTCACTTCCTGACTAACCTTAACCCACGAGATAGATTAAATACCTAACTTCTAATCGTTGCTACGCTAGAGGTCCTGGGTTCGATCCCCAGGCCGAGCAAAGTATTATTTTTATATGAAATTCTCAGTATCAGCTCGGAGTCTGGATTTGTGCCCGGTGAATGGCAATAGGCTCGCCCCCTATTACATGGGACCCAAACATACCGGGTATGTGGGTGTACATTGAGTGCACCTCTGCCTAACCCTTCGGGGAATACAGGCGTGATGGTATGTTATGTTATGTTATCATTAATAGGACGCTCACTGAAAAAATAATTTAAATTGACTAATTAACTGGTTTCTAACACTTACGCGAATATTAGACATTGAAATAAACCTAAGGATATGGTGAGCTCATTCTGCGTGACCGGATCAAATAATAATCAGACAATTACATGGGATCTAAACATACCGGCGAAGTGTAGGTGAACATTGGTACACCTCTGCGTAATCCCTGGATCTACTAAACCAACTTTGAAAATTCTTTCACCAATAGAAAGCTACATTATTCCTGAGCGACATAGGCTATATATTATCCCGAAAAATGAAAAGAAACATGGGACCTAAACATACCGGCGAAATGTGGGTGTACATTAGTACACCTCTGCCTAACCCTTCGGGGAATACAGGCGTGATGGTATGTATATGAAAAGAAACATAATTATATTCCACGCGAAACCGCGGGCGGAAAGCTAGTAAGGAATAAAGGTAGATTTAACATTAGTATTGAATATTACGAAACTTGATTTCTTGGTTAACTGGAGCATTTCCTGTTTAATGTTAAGTAATAATGTATTAAGTGTTTGCGACTTCAAAGTTTATGCTTTTATATTTTGGCACAGATATATAATTGAGTGACTGCCTCGTTGGTCTAGTGGTCCCAATCGCGACTGCTACGCTAGAGGTCTTGGGTTCGATCCCCAGGTCGAGCAGTGTTATTGAGTTTTTCTATGAAATTCTCAGTAGCAGCTCGGAGTCTGGATTTGTGCCCGGTGAATGGCAATAGGCTCGCCCCCTATTACATGGGACCCAAACATACCGGCGAACTGTGGGTGTACATTAAGTACACCTCTGCCTAACCCTTCGGGGAATACGGGGAGTACGATGGTATGTTATGTTATGTTATGTTTATGTTATATAATTGAATACTCGGAACGTTCATTGATCAATTACCACTGGTGAATCGACTACTTGTGTGCCTTTGTTGTTTAATTAACATGAATATCGGGATGAATGTGCAGTGCTTTTTATTTATTTTAAATGCCAATTTTGAAATACTGGACCAATCTCTTATCTTCTCGTATTATCTTCTCTTATTAGTCGGCGGTCCTAAGAGCCACGGCTACGCTAGACATATTTTGGTTCGTCAAACCGTAGGTATTTACTGTTTTTTTATGAGCCCGGTGAATGGCAAAAGGCTTGCCCTTTATTACAATCTATATCTATCAATACCGGCGAACTGTAACCTCTGCCTAACCTTTCGGAGAATACATGCGTGATGTGGTTCATATTATTTTTCATTGCTATAGACACGATAAGAAGAAAATTCCAGGAGTAAGAAAGCGTAAGTGCATCGGACCACAAGAACAATAGGTACATGTTGCATTTTGTGTGTTGTCTGCTAGGACTTGAAGAGCTACCCTTCGGGGAATACATGCGTTATGGCATGTTAATAAATATGAACTTTTAATTAGCCAAGTGACATGACCAGAGGATTTCCAAGTCACAGGTCTCGAGTTCGAATCAAAGGCTGTATGAAAACATAATTATCACGCGATTAAACGGTGAAGAAAAACATCATGAGAAGACCTACATGCCTGAGAGATTTTCTTGACGTCGTGTGAAGCCTGCCAACCCGCAGAAGGCTAGCGTGGTGGAATAAGTACACCCTAATCCCTCTAATTCCTTAGAGGAGACGCGTGCGGAGCAGTGGGACAATATGGGTTGATGATAATGATGATAAATTAATGGAAAAGCTTAATCATGCTTAGAAATGTCGCGATCTCTGGCGCCAAGTCTTGTAAAATAAAACAATATAGTATTCTCAATGTGACGCATGTAAATCAAACGATTGGACTTGGACGGCCCATATCTTAAGATTAGTCAGCAGTATATCGTCACGAATAAAAGCGTCGATTGTGAAATAAGACTCAACTGTTCAGCAGTGATTCATTTTTAAGATGAATCTTCGTTGTTAGATAGTGCATCTCGGTCTAGCGGTAGCTTAATGGCTAGGGCGTCGGACTTGCGATCATGTGGTTGCCGTTTCAAACCCGCCCATTTTACTACCGACATGAACCCGCTCGTAACACAAGCATTAGGCTTAGCACGAGGGGTTAACAAGATTACTAGTAATGTGTGACCCACATTGTAAGTAAGCTTTTTTTTTATACAAACAAAATGGTACAGTCACCATCAAATAGATATATCGGAGCAAACAGACTGTTCATAATTATCTGAGCAACTAGGGAATTTAAACTATATCTCATCGGGATAAAATACATGTCAGAATGACAGCTGCCGTGTGTAGTGTTCATTTTCAAACATCCTTTGTGTCTTGCCGAGATATGGTTAAATTTCTCTAATTGCTCAGATAATTATGAACAGTCCGTTTGCTCCAATATATTTGATGGTGACTGTACATTTCTATACATGCCGCGCCGTGGCTCTCATTTTCCTTAAAACCGTTTAAATGATCCTAAATCTTTAGCAACCTCTAAGATAGAAAATCTTGAAAAAATTTGGAAAGCTATTTTTTAAGCTTTTAAGCTTAACATTACACTATTACAACAACTTAAGTGCCTCATTAGTCTAGTGGTCCTTAACGCAACTGCTATGCTACAGATTCGAGCTTCAAGCTAAGTGTTATTGGGTTTTTCTATTAAATTCTCAGTAGCAGCTCGGAGTTTGGTATTGTGCCCGGTCAATAGTAATAGGCTCATCCCCTATTACATGGGACCTGAAATGTGGGTGTACATTAGTACACCTCTGCCTAACCCTTCGGGGAATACAAGCGAGATGGTATGTAAGTTTAAATTAAAAGCTAAAGCTAGCTTGTTAAGCTAAATGCTTGTATTACGAGAGGGTTCACGTGGGTTCGTGGGTAAGTTTCGAAACGGGAACCACATGATCTCAAGTCCAACAGTCTAGCCATTCAGTCGCGTGCCTAAAGGGCTATTTACAATGTCTTTCCCCGGAATACAATCTTTCCCTTCGAACAATTTGTATCGGCATTGCATTCGCGTATGAAAACATGGATTAGGGTTCGCATGAGGCTTGTTTGGTATATACATTAATTTGTTATTAATAAATATCAGAAGCTTACGCGAATGTTCGCACTTATACTTCATCATCACTATCATCATCAACCTACTAATCGTCCCATTGCTCCTCTCAGAACGAGAGGGGTTAAGCAATAGTCCACCACAATAGCCAACTGCACCTTGGAAGACTTTGCACGCTGTAACGAAAACCTATCAGGCATGCAGGTTTCCTCACGATGTTTTCCGTCATCGTTAAAGGGCCAGATAATTAATTATTATTATTAATGTGCACATGACTGCCTTGGATTCGAACTCGAGACCTATGACTTGGCAGTCCAATCGTCATATCGCTAGACTATCACTGCTCAAACTATGTATAAAGGACTGGTGACTGCTATACATAGTAAGCTATAAGTAAAACGGAAGTTTTAAAACTTCAAGGTATTAAGCCATATTCCTGGAAAACAGTAAGTAATCGTAAGGATTCAACGATTGTCATTGCCTTTTGTCAAACAGAGGAGCTTCGGGTGAAATAGACAACATGAAACACGGTGACCTCGATATAAATACAAAGAACACGCTTTAAAGGTTCATTTTTTAACACGAGTAAAAATTTCTGTGTCGTGAACGCTTTTATATGTTACCTATATGAAAATATAGGTATATTTAAAATTTCAGCTGAAATATTATGTGTCGTGCCAGTATTTTACATAAAATATGAAAATTTTAACGCTGTTTTATTTTGTTTGCGCAACAACATTTATATAGTGTTATTGAACATTGAACATAAAATGAATTTGAGTGCTTATTTTGTTTTTGGACTAAGTATTAAAAAAAAATCCAAGTGAATTCATTAGCTATTTGTAAATGATCATTTAAACCCTATAAATGAATTGTTGTAAAGACGACATTATAGTAAAAACTAATTAAATATGTATGAAAACAGTTGAATGATAACTAATTAACATTTTACCTACATGTAAATAATAAAATATTTTCCTTTTAAAACAAAGACAACTGCGCCATCTGTATTTACTAAATTAAAGTAAATAAGTAGGTCAATTACAACTATTTAAGGATACTGGTTTTAGAACAAATCTATTATATGAATAAGAAGCAAAAAGATTAACTTCTCATACTTACTCAATTGCGTCATCGTTGCTTACCTGAAACATGAAAATAATGGTTAATATATTTGAATGATATATTGCAATGGGTTCAGTTCACAATCGAACAAAGTGTTGGCTGCAGCTAAGTATTTGTGTCCGGTATATGGCAATAGAGTCCTCGTGGGACCTACAAATAAACCGGTGAAACGAGGGTGAATTCAGTATATCCCAGGCCCAACCCTTCCGTTCTTTGCCTTCGGGGATGCAGGAGTGATGGTAACATAACATACCATCACGCCTGTATTCCCCGAAGGGTTACGCAGAGGTGTACTAATATCCACCCACATTATGCCGGTATGTTTAGGTCTCATGTAATTTGGGGCGAGCCTATTGCCATTAAATTGGTATATTTACAAAAATACCGATTATTTAGACAAAGAACTGAATTTTCTAATTAAAGAAAATTTCTAGTGAAAGAAAAATTCGATCTCAGGCAGGGTTCGAACCTGCGTCTCTCTGGTTAAGTACACCAGACGCTTTGCCAACTAAGCTACCGAGACCACTGCCTGTGATGTCGAATTTCTCTTTCACATTCTACGTCTTGAGGCGACGTAGAATGTGTGAATCTTTGTGTAAATTTCGCAATATTTAATGCTAAAAAATAACCGATTATTTAGGTCAAACTCTGTGAAAGAAGGTTAAGTTGTGGCGGGGTGGTTCAGATGTTCTTGGTCCACTAGGCTAAAAGCTTTGAACATGTATGAATACAGAGGTTTATCACAACCTTTAGAGGCTTTATAATCAATGTGCTTGGATACATTTATTTATTCAGTAACAATTTAAATTGTGTTTGAATTACATAATAAACTATAATAAGTACATATTTAATTATCCAAATATCATTTTTTTTGTAATACCACTGCGACCGCAGTCGATCTATTGTGATCGCCGCTTTTTGATTTAGAGTTCACGGATTAGCGGTGAACTCTAACATATTAATTATTATAAAAGAACGTTGTCAACAATTTTCCGATGACATTATCTAAGTTGTAAACGAAAATAAACTGACGTTAGGTACTAGATTACCTTTAGGCAGTTTTTCTATGAATTTTCATTAAGGAATATCTTACGATTCATCACCCAAGAGGCTGATGAGGTTAAAAACTCCTTAATTTGTAGTAGTAACGTAAAGAAATCATTATCAATATCTTTATAAATTTTTGACTGCCTCGTTAGTGTATTAGTCCCAATCGCGACTGCTACGCTAGAGGTCTTGGGTTCGATCCCCAGGTCGAGCAGTGTTATTGGGTTTTTCTATGAAATTCTCAGTAGCAGCTCGGAGTTTGGATTTGTGCCCGGTGAATAGCATTAGGCTCGCCCCCTATTACATGGGACCTAAACATACCGGCGAACCTTGGGTGTGCATTAAGTACACCTCTGCCTAATCCTTCGGGGAATACAGACGTGATGGTATGTTATGTTGTTTATAAATTTTTAGCAGGCCTATTAGAGACCTACTTTTTATAAATGTTATCTATCTATCACGTAAACATTAGGAATGGTATACAATAATTATTGTGAACGTTTACGCATTCCATTGTCATGGATCAGTATCAGTCTTGCAATCGGAATTTAAAAAAGGATTTATAATGAAACAAACCTCTAAAAGGTTAAAAAGCCACACGGAAGAATTCCTCAGGAATAATTCATCATCATTATCATCACTAACCTATTTATTGTTCCACTGCTGGGAACGAGTCTCCACTTTGAGTACATATTTATTTATTTAAAAAAAAAGCTTACTAGCAATGTGGGTCACACATTACTAGTATTCTTGTTAACCCCTCGTGCTAAGCTAAATGATTGTGTTACGAGTGGGTTCACGTCGGTAGTGCAATGGGTGGGGTTTGAACCTGCAACCACATGATCGCAAGTCCGACGCCCTAGACATTAGGCTACCGCCGCTTCAAATTTACCTAGAATGCGAAGCAGATCCTTAATAATTATCGAATGCAGTTATAGGACTAATATGAATTTTGTTATTATTTATTGAAGGCCATGTTAGCCCCCTTTTTTTCCAAGGATCGCACACTATTAATGTCCGGTAATGCAATAGAGCTTAGAAATTACTTAGAAACAACGGCTTATTTACTTATAACTTTGTTTTATACTAACTCTGTTCCACGTGCCTCGAAACGGTATCAGAGCTCGGTGTTCATTCACCCCGCAACGGGAACGAGCGTGACAATACACACATTCGTATATCTTACTTAGTTCCAATTAAAATATTTTAAAGCTATTTGTTTCAAGGAAATTCCTTCTGATTTCTTTTTCTGACCATTTTCCACGCCTAAGGTCGCGTAGGAAGGTCAAGGTAGGCAAGGATTATGTTGTAAAAAATGTAATATATAATATGTCAGTTTAATATTATATAAAAAATGTTAAGTTACATATGTTAAGGACTGCCTCATTAGTCTAGTGGTCCTAAGCGCGACTGCTACGCTACAGGTCCTAGGTTTGATTCCCAGATCGAGCAATGTTATTGGGTTTTTCTATGAAATTTTCAGTAGCTCTCGGAGTCTGGATTGTGCCCGGTTACTGGCAATAGGCTCGCCCCCTATTACATGTGACCTAAACATAGCGGCGAAGTGAGGGTGTACAGTAGTACACCTCTGTCTAACCCTTCGGGGAATACAGGCGTGATGGTATGTTACGTTAAGTTACATCAGGAACGTGCGAAGTCTGGACTAAGACTTGTAACTTATGCTCAGCAAAGAAAACCTTACCGAATCAGCATCAAGCAGAGATCGATATAAGATCTGTCGTGCTGCTAAAAGGACGCTTCTGTAGAATTATAATATAATTCATATTAGTAAACTGCTGAAAAGATTATTAGAATTCCTAAGGAATTGTTAAATGTGGCTTTTTTAACAGCTTTGGTAGCTTAAAGTTAAGCTTTGTGTAATTTGAGTCTTAGTCTGCTCTAATAATTTGAAGTTCGAGTAGTAAGCCTAGCATACGGAGGGTAGCGAGCTGGGCAATACAATATCTACGAGATAATCATGTCATCATGTCAGCCTATTGCCGTCCACTGCTGAACATAGGCCTCCCCCAAAGAGCGCCAACCATCCCGGTCTTGGGCAGCTCGCATCCATCCGCTGCCAGCCACCTTCTTTAAATCTTTCGTCCACTTAAGCACGCTGAAGTGGAAGTGGGCCGGCCATGTCTGCAGACGGACAGATGATCGTTGGAGCAGACAAGTGCTAGAGTGGAGACCGCGTTTGGGCAAACGTAGTGTGGGACGCCCTGCGACACGAGATACCCCTTCTTAAAGAAAGCCTTAAATAACTGGTACTAACAATAGTCGCGATGAAAGAAACTGACTATCGTGGGGAAACCTATACGAACCTCAGCCTTTTTGACAGCTATCACAGAATAGATAATAGTTCTGGACCGATTTGAAGATGATTTTGATTCTCCAAAAAGAGGTGGAGGTGCGTTGCACTCGCAACAAGTACTTAGAACACCTGTGTATGACAAGATACAATAACAAAAGGACGAATGAAAAGAAACAAAATTATTATATAAGAATCGTAATAAGTATACTATTGTTTCTAACTAAGGTACAGAAATAAATAAGTTTTAATAATAATCTATATTTACATTATAGGTAGGTACCGTTATGATTTCCGTCAAGTGTTTTCGAAACTTAAGGTAACGATTTCAAAACGACTGTAATGCTTAGTTAAAAAAGGTTAAAATGCTACGCAATCTCAAATATGAAAGCCCCACATACCGACTTTCATATTTGTGGTTTGTGTAGCACTTCAACAATTTTTAACTATACGCTCATGCGATAATGCTTTGCCCAATAGCAAGAGAGCAAAACACCCTGATATACATAACGCACTATGTATAAATGATCTGAAAAAACAGGTTTTATAGAGGTCAGTGCTGTTACCAAGTCGTGTTAAAATTTTCACAGCGAGGTGCCCCACCCTCAAGCTTACGTGGCTAATGACAAATGATCACGATCAAATGTCGAACGGAATGTGTGCTGCCATCTGTCATCGTTCCGCGGCGTATGCGCAACTCAGAGGACCATGTAAGTAATTAATAATGTACACGTTTTACTTTTAGGGAATGAGATAACGTATATGTTTATTATTGCAATACTACTGATTTTAGTTTGTCCTCAAAAATGGTGGTGTCAAATGACCTGAGAAATATGTAGATACTAAGTTTAATGTAATATTATCTGAAATTAGTTTATTTTATTCGAAAACAATGTTAAGATAATCTGTACTAAGTAGATTTACATACGAACTTATAACATAATTAACATGAATAATAAGTACTTAAGTAGGTACTCACTTAAGGATAAGATTAAAACAAAACAAAAGTTTTAATACGAACTATTGTATCTTTGTCGCTTTCTAAAGTTATTAGAATAAAGGTTTATTTGTTATGTAGGTATACAAGTCAAGCCAAACATGAAAGAATTGAAAGCAAAGACTACAGACGTCAAAACTGCATAGAATACAGTTTAAATAGACCCCTATACAATTCTCACTTGACTCACAAGTGGTTAACAGGTGCATTGTCGAAGATATGCAAACCAAAAACCCTAACATAACCACACCCTAAAGATATTTTTTATAATGCAACGACAATAAGCATATCAGTAAGTACTTAAGAGTTTCAATAGCTATTATTTACAATAGTAAACAACAAAAATCTATTACCTAACATTATTCCATGGGAAGAAGGAAAAAGTCATGGTATAGGTATCACGTTTTCCTCATCAAATTATATGAGTTTTCCCCCCTGAAGTTAATATAATATCATAAATATACAAAGCTATGTGTAGAAGAATTTGCACGCGTTGATGCAAAACGTGAGTGAGACGGACGCCGGACGGTTCAAGCTGCCTTATATAGGCTAAAAATAGAACAAGAGTCTATGTAATGCACAAACCTTCAGAAAAACATTAAAACGGAAGACATAACCAAATTGTTTCAACCGATGCATCCGAAAACGTTCTAGAGCGTTTAAATTTTGAAATATTCCAAATAAGAATTCTATGTAAGCGTTGTACATAAAACAAAATGGTGGGTTCGGTTGTCCGCGCCCGCGCCGCCCAATGCACTCGCGTTTATCGCCCGACATATCGAGTGGCGACTTGGCAACGCTGCGGCCGCATTCCTGCAGCCGCACGGCAACGTCGCAATCGCAGCCGCGATCACTACCCGTGCCTTTGTTGATTGCTGTGACGTCGCGAAATGATAAAACGTAAAATGTTCGCAACATGAAAACTGTTTAAAAATTGACATAACAATCCCGAGGATCAATTTTCACGATATATCGTGGGTTTTGATCGATTCGATGCGTGTGCGCATGTTTATTTTGAGTCGGGGGTGGAAAGTACGCTTTCTCTCACAACACGCTTAGAAATCGGCATGCATTGTCGCTTCAAGACACGTATCGGCCATGTTACTATAATATTATGTACTATGTATACGAATTCCTCGTTCTCTTTGATCGAGTGCTTATATCAAGAATTCTTAGCTGCGGACTGTATCTATTTGATTTATAGTTAGGGTTGTGTATACGATGACTTATAATAATTACGTTCAGACTGGGCTTGTACTTACTCTAAATACTTCCTAATTGTATTCATTAGTATAGTTTGAGAGGCCACTAATGCGGGACAAATTAACGGAACAGAACAAGTTTTGTCACTTATATACACAAATATTGAACTTACCTACATAAAATAGTATTATTTTTTTTAGACAACGCTTTAAGGATCTACAAATTGAATATGAACACAACTGAAGTTATAAATATTTTCATGGTTTGTTCATGTTGTGTAAATTGTGTTTATGATAACGCTTGATGACGCTTTTGAGTAAATTTTATTTGAATGTTATTTGGCAATTGAATGAACTTAGACTAAGAAATAGGTTGTCAATAAGCAATTCTTACGAATTAAAAAGACGCTATACTTAGGTACCTGTATTGTGCAGGTAGGTACTTACAAATTGTTAATATGAGCCCAATGATATACGACTAGAGACATGGTGAATGACGTCATAAGACAAATATTTAAGACTTAAGAAGGTTCTTCTTCGGTTGGTTTAGTTACAAAATAATCTATAAATAGCTCCAACGTCAAACCCTTTATGTTCTCTTGTATTTTATGAGTGTTATAAAATGTATGAATTTACAACGTTAAGAGCTGTTTAAGATAATATTCTCGTATCGATATTTTATGGCCTGAGGTGTATACTATTGAAGTCATGAAAAAGATTGCACTGTTTTTGTCGTGTTTTCTTTTTAATACTTATACAAAATAATATGTAGGTACGCACGGCTACACACCTAACTATAAAAAAATCGTATAGGCTGGCTTCGGATTGTATGAAAAGCTACTTGTTTAGGTGGATTTTCTAATTTTTTTACAATAATACTGTAGTTTTGCTTCACTTTTAACCTGTAATCTCTAAGGGTTGAACTGCCCATAAGTGTATACCTTTCCTAGTATAGGAAAAGCTCATTTTAACCCTGCTTTAAATTAATGAAACTTTTTTATTCGATTAAATCAATTATGAAATTATGTGTCCAATTTTCCCTTTCTTACTTCGAAAAACAATTTTGAAGAACACGTTTTATTTTAGTGAAAAGGGAGTTTTATTTTATATTTATATAAAAATAAATTATATATTATTTTATATAGAAATAAAAAAGTAATATATAAGAGTTGACATGTCTTACATGCTGTCGTAAACGCTTACGTATTAAGTAAGTTAGTACTTATAGATTTTACAATCGATCAATTTACGCATTCGATGCCGAACTCGTAATATTGCGTTGTTTTATGTCAAAACTTTTTACGTGTATTTTCGGATACACGTAGATAAGATCTGCATTGCAGGAATATAAATTTGAAGAAGTTAATTCGTCATCGTCATGCATCCTTATTCGGGAGGAACACTGATGTTATGATTACCATTACCGACGCCCGAGTAGTAGCGTTTCATTACTGCGCTTCGTTCGGTGAGTGAGAGGGCCGGAAGCCCAATTCCTCCCCCAATCCCTTTCCTTTTCCTTTTCTCCTTCCCCTCCCTTTCCTTAAATAGGCTCGGCAACGCATCTGCAACTCCTTTGGTTTTGCAGATGTCCATGGGCGGCGATGACTACTTACCATCAGGTAGCTCGCCTGCTCGTTTGCCGAGTCATAAAAAAAACCACCGTCATTATATAGGACTCGCCTCATACCAGCACGCCTGTATTCCCCGAAGGGTTAGGCAGAGGTGTAGTTACTACTACAATCATAGTTCGTCGGAATGTTTAGGTCTTATGTAATAGAGGGCGAACTTATTGCCATTCACCGGGCAAAAATCCGAACTCCGAGTTGTTTTTTTTTTATAGTAGAGGGAGGCAATCGAGCAAGCAAGTCACCTGATGGTAAGTGATCATCGCCGCGCATGGACACCTACAACACCAGGGGGGTTGCAAATGCGTTGCCGGCCTTTTAGATACGAATAGGCTCGCCTCTTGAAGGTTGCCATGTCGTACCGGATCGGAAGTACATCCGTTACTGAGAAAATTACTTTTAGAAAAACTCAATGCTCAGAATTTCAAGCAAAGCAGTCACGATTAGGACCACTAAAGTAATTAGGAGTGTCCCCCGGAGAATATATTTTTTTTTTTATGAAAAGATGTTCAAATGAGGTCTGGTCTACGGTCCGAAGCGCGACTGCTACGCTGGACGTGCAGGCTTCGATTCCACGGTTTTTCCTATGAAATTGAGGAAAAGCATTGCCTTCCTTGAGTACCTATATAGTGATAGCCAGTCCAATAGTCATATTAGAGATATGACTATTGGACTGTTAAGTCAAAGGTCTCAAGTTCAAATCTAAGGCGCTTGCCTTGGATTTGAACCTCTGAGTTTTCAAAATCATGTACTTACTTAATTATCATGCGTTTACGGTGAAGGAATTTCCTTGGGAGCGAATTTCAAAGATTCAAATTCGAAAAATCGCTATCATAGGAGATTTAGGTGTAAAATAGTGTATTCGATAAAATTACACCTAAATCTCCTACGATAGAGATTTTTAAGTAAAAGTTTTAATATTCAATTGTGAATTAGTTATTGTTGATGTAGCAATTTCAACTGCCATTTACCTAGAATGTGTCATAGCCGAATAATTTGCGAAAAACCAAGAAAAAATTGTATTTCGCGCCACAGGCGTTTCAGCCTTAAGCGATTTTACCAGTAGCTTGATTCACGTAATTAAAACCGTAGCGATGTCACAGCGACTCAATCGTTGAAACAGTTTTCCAGTATTTTTTTAATACTGTGAAGCAAACGTTTTGAACGATTCTTGCCCAACGAACATGTGTGAATACGGTAAAACGATTTTTCAATAGGACGACTTCTAAATCGGTCCATCGACGGATTCGTAAATAGGAAAACATTTTCAACGATTAAGTCGCTGCGACATTCTACGGTTCTATTACGTGAATCGGGCTACAAACAGCGCGGTAGTTCGGTACGGCTAACTTCAGACGAGCAGAGTTATTTCGAACAAACTGGAAATGCGAAACGTTGTCATGTGATCGCCGACGCATTGAGCGGGGGAAAGTAATTTGCTTATGAATCGACTCTCACGCACGATGACGCGTTACGACAGCATCTCGCGCTGGGGCTCCCTGAGGGGCTACGGTACCAAAGATTCTTGAGACAATTAGATACGATGGAGGATGGGATGGGAGTATAATACCCATCAGACACCATGAAATTCTCAGCTCATGCCATATAATGAAGTCGTTTATCTTTTGATGATACATTACATAACGATGTTTTCGAACTACCTACATACGCGTTGATTAGTAAATCTTTTGCCTGTGATGTCGAATTTCTCTTTCACATTTTACGTCTTCAGGCGACGTCAGCACCATCTATTGAAGACATCACCATGTCTTTCAACCAACACGACTGCCTTTACAGGTAGTTCAATGTCGATTGATGTTGCCTTACCGTATTATGCTTATTTTTTAGCATTAAATATTGCGAAATGTTTAAAAAAAAAAGCATAATACGGTAAGGCAACATCGTTCAACATTGAACTACCTGTAAAGGCAGTCGTGTTGGTTGAAAGACATAGTAATGTCTTCAATAGATGTTGCTGACGTCGCCTGAAGACGTAAAATGTGGAAGAGAAATTCGACATCACAGGCAGTGGTCTCGGTAGCTTAGTTGGTAAAGCGTCTAGTGTACTTAACCAGAAAGACGAAGGTTAATACTTTTTTTTTTACCAGGCTGCGTCGGAGCCCAAAAGTAAGGCAATCATCATCAACCCGTTCTATTATCCCACTGCTGGGCATGGGTCACCTCTCAGAATGAGAGGGCTATAGTCTATAGTCCACCATGACTTTAAAGATAAAATCTCTTAGGCACGATGTTTTCCTTCATCGTTAAAGCGCGTGATAATTAAGTATTAATACGCACATGTCTTCCAAAATTCAGAGGTGCGTGCCTAGAATTCGAACTCAAGACCTTTGACATGGCAGTCCTATGGTCATATCACAAAGCCATCAGTGCACTTTTTTAAAATAAAAGATTTTACAATATTCACTAGTGCGTTATGGCAATGACAGGATGTGAGGACATTGGAGGTTGATCTCTATTTCCTTGATCACGGTATCACGCGTGAACGGCTGGACTGATTTCGCTAATTCCTTTTGTCTTGTATTTGTTGTTGTCAGAAGAAGGTTCTTATGAAAGAAAAGTATAAAGAATTAGCGGAAAATTAGAAAACTTATTAAACAAATAAAAAGTTAAGATGGAACTTTGCGAACAAAAAAGTGAGGCCGGCTAAAACTACGCCATGCCGTGCACAACACACAATTACAAGCACACACGTATACCGAAACTATCGACCTATCTTAAGCTCGACTGACAAGATAATTCGTAGTTAACTAATACATAAAACACACACGTAAACCCACAATTTTCCGGTTTGTGACGGTCGTATCTAATAGAGGGTGAGCCATTATTGTCATTCACCGCACACAAATCCACGCTCTTAGCTACTGAGAATATCGTAGAAAAACTCAATAACACTTTGCGCGCTCTAGGAATCCCAGACCAGATTAGACCCAGATGCTTTAGCGTAGCAGCATTGACGACCACTAGACTAATAAGACAGTCATAAAGGTATAGGAAAATTGTAATGAAACCTGTATGCCTACCCCCTTTTAGATGAAGGGACATTACGGTCCGGTCATACAGGCGAACTGACGGTGTTCGTACATAAATACTCCTCTACCTTCCTCCTCGGAGATACAGCGTGATTATTTATGTTACCAGTGAAAATTGTGGTCATTGGCTTTCGTACTAATATTAAAATATTTTACTATAAAAGCTATGTTAATTTGAGAAAATTCATGATATTAAAATGCATTTCAATTTTATACTATTTCTTGGACGGAAACTGTGAATAAGTTATTCAGCAAACTGTAATTACATACTCAGCAAGCTGACCACAATATCCCTGTGCAGTGATAGCATAGTGAGGCTAGTGATATGACCATTGTACTGACAAGTCAAAGGGCTTGAGTTAGAATCCAAAGCACGCACCCCTGACTTTTCGAAGTCATGTGCGTATTAATAATTAATTATCACGCGCTTAAAACGGTGAAGGAAAACATCGTGGGGAACCCTGCATGCCTGAGAGATTTTCTTGACGGCGTGTGAAGTCTGCCAACCCGCAATAGCATAGCGTGGTGGCCTATGCCATCTCGTTCTGAGAGGAGACCCGTGCCCAGCAGTGTGACAATGTAATGGATTGATGATGAAACTGACCCCAATATGGTAGCGGATCCATCATCATAAAAGAAGGGGTCCCATGTGCAGTGAGCATTGTGTGTGTGAATGAATTCATCGCCTCCAATAGTTCCCCCATCCCCGTTCCACTATCGGATGAGCAGAGCTACGGCAAGGCGCCACTGCTACGTAGTGGAAGTGCCTAAATCTCGCACTAAGCATTTTGCCTCGACATTTATTGTGCATATTGCTCTATTGTGGAACTCGCTGCCGGAATCTTTGTTCCCCGAGACCTACAATTTGGGTGTCTTCAAAACGATAGTGAATAGGTTTCTTCTAGGCAAGCACGCTCCATTGTAGACCACATCGTTGCTCAACATCAGGCGAGTTGTGGTCAAGCCTGTCTACGATGAATAAACACTCAACTATCTTACAGCGGTCATTGGAAGGACGATATTCCGTATTGGACATTGAACAGTGCACTACAGTGAAGTAATGAACTTAACCTTACACATATAGAATACGATTTACATACATTATCAACTGTGACACAGATAACATCAAGTGTACACTTCATATAACGACACTATCATAAATCCTTGGCGTTTTCCCCCCATATCAAGCTAACATGGATTGCCAATATAAGTAAAGTGGGCCCAAATTAAATAATTTACAAGTCATGGCTCCCGGAACACGCACATAAAACCTTGTACACACGGCTACACATCAAGCTATACAAAACCAGTATAGGCTGGCCTAGAATTATGCGGAAAACCTTTATTATGGGAGGTCAGTCTAAACTGGTTTTGTATAGCTTGATGTGTAGCCGTGTGTACATGTAATACTAGCTCTCCGCTCAGGGCTTCTTGTTAGTACGTTTATAGGAGGTTATCTCTGAAACTAGTGAACCGATTCTGAAAATTCATTCACTGATAGAAAGCTGATCACATTCACGGAAACAAAATTGAAGGTATAATTAAATATGAGGTCTTAAATATTTACTCCAATTACTCTTTTCACTATTTAGAATTTGCCATGTTTTTCCACAGTTCTCGCCCTAGAACTTAGAATCTCCGATAGTAAGTTAATTTACTTATACTTAATACTCGGATAATTATGCACTTGTATAACACAAACACATTAATTTATAAAATGTATTTGCCGTATTTTTTTTCATAGGACTAACTTTTTGGGAACTGAGCAGTGTGTAATGTAATATATTTCAAGTTCTTGTAAGGAATTATAATTGGATTATAATTCCAAAAGAAAAATTATCTATTGAAAGCATTATTTTCAATTCAAGCTTTAGTTTTAGTAAAGTTACGTCAAAATAATTCTCCGCTTACTGACTCTCATATCTTATTCAGTTAGATTGCTTATTCTTGACAGGAAGTCCGTAACCGACTAATTTAATTAACCTAATACCTGATTATATCTCTATGCTACTCTACATACATTTCCGTTGGTCCCCCAAACATTCCCAACCGCTACGTAAACTTTATTCGTCAACTATAGACTTAAAGTGCACAATACTAGCCATTTCGATCCCTTAATGGATAATTTGGGTATGAAAGGGTGTAAAAGACATTCAGGACAACGTCCCTTACACCTTATGAATAGACGCGTATTTATACGTGACGTGTGTTTATTTGTAAGCTAAGTAATGATGTTTTTTTTTTATCGTTTAAATTCCATTATCGATTTTGAATAGGGATTACTTGCGCATATATTTGGAAAATACTTAATTACAAAGTTAGTACACGAAGGAATGTATTTTTCATTATTTGTGTTTATGAACAAAGAGATTGGTTATTTCTATTGTAAGTACTTTTAATTGGGTTTTTAGGTAATCTGTGCCGCAGTTACAGTTTTTGCTTTTTATTAGATCCTAACGAATTTGATTTGATTTGAAATCCAAACTAGATATTAACCGGGATTACTGAAGAGCTACTAGAGATGGAGATATTATATAACTTATCATAATGCCTTTATTCCTATTAATATTACTACTAATAATACTCGACGCACTGTGGCTGTACATAAGTACACCAGTGTACTTGTTTGTATGTTTAGATTCCATGTAAATCTATACTAATATTAAAAAGAGCTAAAGTTTGTGATAGGTAATAGGGGGTAAATTCTGGATCTACTGAACCGATTTTGAAAATTCTTTCACCAATAGAAAGCTACATTATTCCTGAGTGACATAGGCTATATTTATGTGAACCGTGAAATGAAAAGAAACGTATACTCCACGCAGGCGAAGCCGCGGGCGGAAAGCTATTGGCGCCTAAGTAGCGAGACCGTGATCATACTCCGAGCTGCTACTGAGAATTTCATAGATAACCTCAATAACACTGCACGACCTGGGAATCAAACTCAAGATATTGTCGCGTTTAGAACTACTAGACTAATGAGGCGGCACTACATAAATATACTTATATGAAAAGGAACTTCACACGCCTTCAAGAAAAACTCTCAAGAATGCAGTTTCCTTCGCAATGATTTCCTTAACCACTTAAGTACGTGGCAATTGTCGTTTTTGCGGGTTGGACTTGACACCCGAGTTAGCACTCTATTGTCATATAGTTAGGCTATATTATTGATTGTCCGTAAATACAACTCCCCGGACACCCGCACTAGTCTCTAATTAAGTTAATTATTTGTGCCGTCCGGGTTTACATACGGACCGGACAGATCTGAGCCTCCAGACGGTCGCTACTATTCATTAGATTAACCCCAATTATAATGTTAACCGATGCAAAACACTGACTAATTGTGATCTTGTAAGGATATGTAGACAAATGTAGTTTAAACTTTCTCATTAGGCTAATGGTGTTAAACGCGACTGCTACAAAAAAAGTAACACTGTTTCATCTGAGAATCAAACCGACAAAAACTTTTAGTCATGGTTCAAAGCACATATTAATATGGTAATAAATTGGTTAAGTATACATAATTGCTATCTACTGACGAATGTCAGCTAGAAAATGACGTTAAATTGATGACAGAAATGGGGTATATATGCTAAATGTATTTTTACCATACCATCTCTCCTATTACTCCCTGAAGTATAAAGCAGGGGTGTACTCACTAATCTACACCCACAGCTCGCCGTTATGTTTAGGCCCCAAGCAATAGAGGGCGAGCCTATTGCTATTTGCCGGGCACATTTCAAAACTACGAGCTGCTACTAGGACTTTCATTACCCAATAACAATTTGCTCGTCCTGGGAGTCGAATTAGCACCGCTAGCGTAGCAGACACGCTTAGGAAAACTAGACTGATGAGTCAGTTTGGATCAATTTAATTTAATTCAAATCTAAGAGTAATATAAACAACAATACTTCCAAAATCTTAGTCTACCAGCGACCATATTATCCGAAACGTTGATAACATCTATCCTATATAAATATTATAAAGCTGAAGAGCTTGTTTGTTTGTTTACTTGAACGCGCTAATCTCAGGAACTAAAGGTCCGATTTGAAAAATTATTTCAGTGTTAGATAGCCCATTTATCGAGGAAGGCCAGAGGCTATATATCATCACGCTAAGACCAACAGGAGCGGAGCATAAATGAAAAATGTTGGAAAACGGGAAAATTTTATATACAGAAAAGCCGAGAAACCACGTGGGCGAAGCCGTGGGCGGAAAGCTATAATTAATATTACTTTGTTGAGGTAGGTATGCTTTGTCTAACCAGATGCAACTGATAATCAGTATTTTAACACGAAGCGACTGCCATCAGATCTCCGCAACCCAATTTCTGGGCAACACCGATATTCTAAGAATAGACTGGTTGACAGGTTGTTTTGGCTTCTGCCTCTGCTTCAACCTCTATTTATTGTCATAGCTGTTCCTATGACAACCGGGACCAACGGCTTTACGTGCTCTTCGAGGCACGGAGGGGTCTCGATATGTTAAGAATGGTCACCCATCCGACCAACCACGACAGAGGGTGCTTAACCTCACAGATCTATTTATCAGCAGTTATAACTTAGCCACGAGTCCCTAACTATAATAAAATTATCATAAATAAAACTTTAAAATCCATAAAAACTAGTCGACATTTTTTTTCCAGCCATTATCGTGCACGGAGGGCAAAGGCCTCCCTACTGTTCTTCCACTCCACTTGATTCAGAGGTTTAATTAAGTAATTAATTATAATTTAAACAGAATTATCGATTTAATATTATTTATAACATCAAGACTGCCTCGTTAGTGTAGTGGTCCCTACGCGACTGCTACGCTAGAGGTCTTGGGTTCGATCCCCAGGTCGAGCAGTGTTATTGGGTTTTTCTATAAAATTCTTAGTAGCAGCTTGGAGTCTGGATTTGTGCCGCGTGAATGGCAATAGGCTCGCCCCCTATTACATGGGACCGAAACATACCGGCGAACTGTGGGTGTACATTAAGTACATCTCTGCCTAACCCTTCGGGTAATGCAGGCGTGATGGTATGTTATGTTACAACATCAACTATAATTGATCAATTCCCCAGTTACACAATATTTCAATTTCATTACATTTGCGTTGCCCACAATTAGCTAGACTAAGGTAACTTAATTTGCATTCGTTGGTCTGGATCATATTACGCCGTGTAAGGGTAATGGATTAAGCACAGAGGTATGGTAAATTACACTAAATGGTAACATTACACTGCCAGAATAAATTATAAGACTATCAGTATTTACTTGGTAGCGAGTAATGGTTGGTAAAGTAAAAATTACAATAACAGTTATTAAAATTATTAAAGTCTATATCCTACTTTCTATCCTACTTCCTACTAATATTATAAATGTGATAATTGTGAGGATGGATGTTTGTTACTCTTTCACGCAAAAACTACTGAACATATAGGCTTTAACTTATGACGATATTTCGGGAGATTCCCACAGGATTAGGAAAATCTATTCCACGCGGACGAAGTCGCGGGCAAAAGCTAGTATTATGTAAAAATGAATACCACATGAATCCCTTTTTCACGCCATAACGTAAGAACAACTTTACCAATTTCATTCATATCTTTTTTTCAGTTTTCTAATATAAGAGTAGGTATTAGAAATTTGTTAAAAAAATGGTGCTAGTAATTTATATAAAAGTTAATCCCTATTTTCCTTTGTCACGCCATAACCTGAGAACGACAGTAGGTACCGACTTTATTCATCTTTTTTTTGTAAAAGGTTTTTACGGAAACAAAAATTTATGTCAGTGTTTGTTTTAAATCAATTAAGAGCAGTTTTATCTGACATTGATAGTATACTTCCAAGGAGGTTCCATAGTTGGTTGGTGTTTGGTTCGGAAATTACACGAAACTGCTGAAAATCAGTTTTCTTTTTCTAGACCATTTGTAAGTTATACTTATTACGAAACAGTTTCTTTATATTTCAGAATTGACTTTCCTTAAAATTTTAATAAATGTGGATAATTATTGCAATACATATAGCTAATAAATTGTTATGTTTCATATGTACGTTTAAATCAATTTTATTTGAAATTTTTCATTTGAAATAAAAGCATTTTATTTGATTTGATTAAGTAGTAGTTCAATGTCTGGATGAGTTACAGATGTCTTATTAAATTTCATGTTCCGTGGGTGTTATCCCCGCGTTTCGTGGGTGACTTTTTGCGTGGGTGAATGGCGTAGGAAGAGATATAGGTATATAAAGAAGATTTGAGTGAAAAATATATACTTATGAAATAACTCTATATATAATATAAATAAGTTTTACACGTAGTGTAAAATAACAGAAACCCCATCAGTTATTTACCTCTATGTTCTAAGAATCTCATTAAATATAGACAAGAGTATTCTAAACTTACGATTAAAGTTTTGGACTGAAAACAGCATAATCTTTTTTGAATTCGGAACACAATCGCGAACTGGCCGATAAATAATGTAGTTTTTTAAAAAGTTTCGTTATTGTAGAATAAAAAATGGAAATATATTTAAAGTTAGCTTTCCAAGTTATCCCGCATTTTCCATGTTCGAAAAATGCTCTTGCAATTTTGACTCTCTGTTTTAAAACGAATTTCGTGCATGAGGCAAAGAAAATCGTGGAAATGCTTTTAGTGGAGTCCAGTGTTGTTTGTGTAGCATTGCAAATGTTGAATGAAGCCGGCTTTTAATATTGAACCAAGTCGTATTTTCTATTTATGCTCGCAATATGATCTAGGAATTCCATTAGTGCTTAACATTTCCATTATTGGATACGAGAGAAAACTCAATATGAAAGTTCCAGTTAGAATGAGGCTTTTGTTTTGTAAAGATGTTTTTGTAGCTACGAAGACATGAGGTATTACATTCAATAGGACGAGCGGTATTATTTGAGTGTCCGGAACTTAGATATTGGTAACTCTCGTCTCTTTTTACATGGGGCATTAGCTTTACCTTAATAAAAATAATACTAAACTAAAAATAGTACTATGCAACCTGATCTGACTTGATAACCCCAGTCAGGTCTAGGTTCACAGCTCTTTCTTCAAGAAATTATAATAAAAACTATTAATTTGGCTGATGCGGCTGAATATCAGTATTTTACACGAAATTACTGCCATCGAATTTATGGGTAACACGGTTATTCGAAGGATAGACTGGTTGTCAGGCTTGTTGGGTTTCTACCGATAACGATTGTCATAGGTGTTCGTATGACAACTGGAACCGATGGCTTTGCGTGCTCTCCGAGGCACGGAGTTCTTGTCTCATTGTATTGAGAATCTACGACTGACCGCGTCAAACGCAGCTTAACTTAAGCGTAGTTAATAATTACTAAGCCAGGAGCCCTTTGTTGTCTAGAGGTCCAGACCAATATGTGTCCTAATTTCTTTTATTCTTTACCTTTAAAATGTCCAAGTTAAACATATTCATCATCATCATCATCACTGCAGCTTTTATAACCCATTACCCACTGCACTGCATAAGACTTGTCCTTTTAACGCCATTCATCCCTGTTATGCTCAAATCGAAAACAAACGTGAAATAAGTGTATTGTCAGACTTACCCTGCCCCATATATCCCAATCACTCTTTGAGATTTAGATCGATGTTTGCTACATGTTTGTCCTCAGTGGAAATGCAATAAAACAATAAGTATAATAACTCATTGTGTAGGCGGGTTCATAAATAATATCTCGCCCTTTTCTATAAAGCGTGGGTAGTCGGTATACCTATTATGATATGACTAGCCTTTTGTCTGCGACTTTGTCTGCGTCGACTTCTTAATTAGGTTCAACATCATAAAAATTACTTACTTTCATTCAAATCTCATACCATCACGCCTGTATTCCCCGAAGGGTTTGGCAGAGGCATACTAAATGTACACCCATGCTTCGCATACTAAATGTACACCTATGTTTAGGTCCCAAGTAATAGGGGGCGAGCCTATTGCCATTAACCAGGCACGAATCCAGACTCCGAGCTGCTACTGAGAATATTATAGAAAAACACAATAACACTACTCGAACCGAACCCAGGTCCTCTAGCGTAGCAGTCACGCTTGGGACCACTAGACGAAGCAGTCTTTCAAATCTGTTCAGACAGTTTTTCTAGATTAGGTAACAAACATCAGGACCTACAAACTTCGACATCTATACTAATATAATAAAGTTGAAGGGTTTATTTGTTTAAACGCGCTAATCTCTGAAATTACCAGTCAAAATATTTTTGTTTAAGATAGCCACATTCCTGAGGAAGGCTACAGATTATCTAGCATCACGTAGCATCACGCTACGATCCTTAGGAGCGGGGCACAGCTATTTATAATATAAAGGAGCTCTTCGCTAAGTTATAACTGCATTGATCAACAGATCTACAAGGTTAGGCTATGCCTGCCGCGGTCTCACTGTAGATGGCTGGTCATTCTTGACACATCGAGACCCCTCCGTGCTTCGCAGAACACGTAAAACCGTCAGTCCCGGTTGTCAAACGAACACCTACAACCACTAGTGGTAGTCCGAAGCCCAAAAAGCCTAACAACCACCTGACATCTGCCATTATAATATCGGTGTTGCTCATAATTGGGTTGCGTAGGTCTGATGGCAGTAGCCTCGTGTAAAATACTGATATTTAGCCGCATCTCGTTAAACTTGTAGATCACTAGGAGGATTAAGAAGATTAGTTTATTAACAGGAGCAGTTTTTTTTAACATTTTCCCACGTTTGGATTTTCTCATTTGGGTCACAAATTCAATTTCTCACAATGCACGAACATACACGAACACCAAGACATGGGTCATACGTATAGCATGATTAAAGTAAGTATATTTCGTAGACAAGGGATATATGCGACGGAAATTCCGACCAATTCCATGATAGCATTTAACATTCGCGCATGACCTCAAATCCTTTAAAATAAATCGTTGTATAAATCCCCCCCAATAAATCCATTATTTCAAAGTTTTAAAATTCGCGACAGTGTTAGAAATCATTCGTATCTATTTCTTAACAATACATAAACTGATGAAACGGATCCATATTAATAGGTACTACGTAACATCGTCTGTGGACTACTGATAGGTTCATGGAAGTTAATTTATAGTAAGTACCATCGCAGTACGTTTTTCATTTAGTTTTAATTACAAACGTATCCAATATAAAGGCCATTACGACAGGTTCATAATTATATAAACCATTTCAGTTGTCGAACAACTGAACACAAACAGCAATTAAGAAAAAACCGTGTCTCGTCAGCTATAAAACAAAATTCGCAAATTGGAACAACCTCGTCGCGCCTGCGCAAGTTTGCGCGCGCGCGTGCGCGAGGGTACGTCACCTTGACACGAGGCCCCACGGGGTACTATCCCCGTCTCACTCCCACAACTGTGTAGACACCCCGCGAGAGCGAGACGCGAGAGTCCGTAAACAGACGCTTTCAGAAATGCTACGCGGCTTATTTGTGGCCGCCATTTTGTATGTTCCTTTTGTCGACAGATATTAATTTGAGGACCTTATTTATGTGCATTATTTTGAATGAAACATACTTCTACGGTTTATATTTCCTTTTATTCACCAAAAGATGTCCAAAAAATGCCTGTTTTATAGTATTTCAAGTCGGGATATCTGTATACATAGTTAAAACTGAATATTTCTCAATTTAGCGTGTTAATCTAATCTCACTTGACCCGGAATAACTATTCTTACGACCTCAAGTAGTTTATATGGCTGTTATAGATACTTATACTTATCACTGTAAACCGTTTTAACGGCTTCCAGAGTTATTTTCTATAACAAAGCAAAAGTCCACTGTAGAATTAGAATACTTTAATTGAATTCTGTTATGCATTCATTAAGATCGTCAATAATTTAAATGGTAATCTCATTACGAATGACGTATGCTCCCATTGTGTAATACGCATCAGTCAATACAAGTAAATATTGTTGAGACCACTGAACGTAACGTGACATTACAAGTAATTGCGCATTTCAATATTGAATAATTAAATATATATTAGGTACGTGTATCTACATAACAGATAAGATAAAGCGTACTACAACGAAATCAGCTTCGAAATCGAATATGGTAATTCTAATATCCAAATTTACATTTGACGGATATAAAACTGCTATTTCGCAAATAACTTACGATAAAAAGTAGTTTATATAAGCGCAAAAAGCGTTTAAACATATACTGACGTAACCTGAAAACTGCTGCCGAGTAAAAAACTTTGGTACGCGCAGCGCCATCTATCGGTCAACTTGGCAGAGTGGCGTGATCTTCACAAGGTTAGGCTGTAATCCCACGGGTTAGGCTATTTATATAAACACTCAGGTTGTAAACACGTGTTAACGACATGTGATATAAAGACAATAAGTTTTAACGAGCTAATAGGGGAAAATGGTGACATTAATCTTGATTTGTGATTTTTCGTAGCAACAGCGTGGTCTTTGATTTTCCGTAGATCGTCCGGTGACGTCATACCATGTCGAAATACACAGCGACCGTAATGAGTTTATCAGATATCGTTTATGGGAATTTTATGAGAGTTCCATATGAATACAAACTTAAACTAATGCTATAGATCGTGATTTGCAAAACTGGAATGATAGAAAATCTTGTTTGATGGATATAAATGAGAATCTAGAGAAAGATCCTTGTATTTTTACCGATAAGTATTGCCAATCATAAAACAACTGAAGAATTAACAAATTATAATTATGTTACAGCTACTTATAATTATGCGAATCGGGTTCAAGGCTAAACGTTCAACCTTGGGCGACAAATTCAATTTCTTTTTTGGTTTTTCGCAAATTGTTCGTCTCCCAACACATTCTAAGCGCAACTGTTACGTTACAAGTCCTGAGTTCGATCCCCAGGTCGAGCAAAGTGTCATCAGGTTTTTCTATGAAATTCCCAGTAGCAGCTCGGAGTCTGGATTTGTGCCCGGCATTAGGCTCGCCCCCTATAACATGGGACCTAAACATACCGGCGAAATGTGGGTGTACATTAGTGCACCTCTGCCTAACCCTTCGGGGAATACAGGCGTGATGGTATGTGTGTTTTATACCTAACACATTCTAGAATCATGGCAGTAAGAAAAGTAAAAAAAGAAAGATTTTGGCGCCCAAACAACGATCACCAATCGGCTTAATGACTGGTGAATTACGGGGACGAAAAATCGTACAAGCTAGGTTTAATTTCTGGGAAAATTCGTTTCCGCATCGAGAGTAGTTATATTTCAAGGTACTTGCGCCCTGTAGCCCGTCAGAAAAAGCATAATGTTAAACCTATTGTTAACAGTTAGGTTATAAAATTTCAAATCCGACTGGTTTTCCCAGTAACGAGCGCTTACAAACATAAAAACCGTCCAGTTTTATTATATTTAATAGTACCAATGAGAGAAGAGTCAAGCTTTGTCTAACTATAATACTACGTTAGATCGCCCTTGTGATATTGATAGTGTTGTTAGTTATCCTTTTGTTGATAGAGAAACGCTAGAGAACAATGAAATGCATGACGCGTGTTAGCAAAACAACAGCTGTTTATTGCCGTTCGTACGTGCGATGAACTAAAAACGATTTAAATCCCGTATTGTAGTTATTTTAGTTAAGGAAACTTCGACTGCAGGCAGGATTGGAACCTGCGTCTGAGTTAGAAAACTCAAGAGTGATTAAGCCAACGCGAGTCTACTCGCCAGATCGAAATGGATCCTTAGTTTTAAGCTTACAGTCTGTTTTAATTATATGTACATGAACGCAATAAAGAATTGAATTAACAAAGAACTGAATTTTCTAATTAAAGAAAATTTCTAGTGAAAGAAAATTTCGATCTCAGGCAGGTTTGGTTGAAAGACATAGTAATGTCTCCAAAAGATGGTGCTGACGTCGCCTCAAGACGTAGAATGTGGAAGAGAAATTCGACATCACATGCAGTGGTCTCGGTAGCTTAGTTGGCAAAGCGTCTTGTGTACTTAACCAGAGAGACGCAGGTTCAAACCCTGCCTGAGATCGTCTTCTTCGATCTCATCGAAATTTTCTTTAATTAGAAAATTCAGTGTTCTTTGTGAAAATTTCGCAATATTTAATGCTAAAAAATAATAAAAAATAAGAATTGAATTAAAATTAAATTTGCATTCACATTTTGAATATACGTCTTTGAGGTGACGTCCTGTATTATATTTTGTTCAGCTTCTCCAGTGAGTACCCACTGTATTTAATGAAATCGGTATTAAAAGACCCTCTACGAGTCATAACCATTATCCTAGCTTTTGCCTATAGTCCGCCAAATTTTATTTTCTTTTCGGCCATTGGCAAATTGTTCGTCTATAAATACATCGCATTAGAAATGTCGACATCAACATTAACTTATTCACAATTGACTTTTAAATCTTTTGCTTAAAAATCGTTATGGTAGAAGATTTTTGTGTAAAATAGATGATTCTGTCATAAATGTCAATTTACACCAAAATCTGTGAAATACGATTGTAAGCTAAAGTCAAGCTATGACTTCGAAAAGTCAGAGTGACTCGGCAGTTCATATCACTGTTATCACTACTATCTAGCAAATATATCTGTAAGTTACTGTAAAATTTCATCCATCGTTACATCTGGTTAGGATGGAAGCAGAACCCCATTGGGAAATGGCTAGGATAACGAATTATTTGGGGTTAAAGAATTTATTTTCTCAATAAGAAATTACAAAGATTTCACTTACTTGAGAACATTTTGAAACAATACTTAAAATGTTAAAACTTTGACATACAAACTAGTATTTTCCTTAGTAACAATAAGATTATAAAGTATATTACACAAATAAGGTATATTTGGGTATACTTAATCAAATATCAGTGTGGATAGACCTCCAACGAGATGGACAGACGACCTGGTGAAGGTCACTGGGAGTCGTTGGATGCAGATGCATAACAGGTCGTTGTAGAAGTCTAAGGGGGAGGCCTTCGTTCAGCAGTGGATGATAATATGATGATGATGAATCAAATATCGTGGTCCAAAGACGTGCTACAGTACTGATCCTGTCTTAGGTCTGATAACTTTATCTTAGAATACAGATTATATAATAAATGGTTACTAACGTGTTACTGAAAAGTATTATTTCTTTGGATTGGGACTTTCATCATCACGAAAATTGTTTTCGACTTTATAAAGGCGTACCTACACTATTACGTCAGAAAAATAACGTAAGGATTTTTTTTTGACAATCTGTACATTTTTATAATCATTGGCGAACAATTTTTATAATCACTACAACAACAGCACGTCTGCCTATTTGACTAATATTGTTTTGTGGTCCCATAGTAATTCGATACGCCATAAAATGTATCTACTAATACCTACTCTTTTGCGGGACAGGGTGAGAACATCCCCTCTCAATTCCCACCAAGAACTTTAACTTCTCTAGTTGCTCAGATAATAATTATGAACAGTCTGTTTGCTCCGTTATATTTGACAGTGACTGTACCTATTCTAAGTGAAGAAAAAAACAAACAACGCAAGAATTTTCCAACAATCAACCCTGAAAACGATATATTACGTTAATATGCGGATAAAGGAAGTTAGCTCCTAATAAAGCACAGATTACTGTTTTGTATGCAGTGCCTGCCGTTGGTGGTTATAAGACGACAGTTATTTTGTGTTCATTCAACGAGGTGCCGCTGGATCGCATGCAAATTGCCTTATATCTCGGCATTGAGGTCTTTCAGTGCAAATATATGCATATATGCAATCAGCCATGTCCTATACTCGTTTTTGTGCGTTGCGTGACTATTCCAGCCAAATTATCCGGTCACATGTGGCTGAGAGATAAGCCTGGACTCAGGGGGGCCTCTGTCAAACAGTGGGTCACAACAGGATACATTAGTTTTACACATTGTTATACCTCGAAGACGGGCGAACGCGTTTTGCTGGGCAGACTCCACACTATGTCAACTGATTATATCAGGACGAGACTATTGTTTATATAATTTGAAGCCAAGCATAACGGTTTTTTTAATATACTTAGTTACTACTCATCAAGTCACCTTACAACAAAAACTCTTTATTCGGTGCCCTTAAATTACAATCCATGCAACAAACCACATCTAACTTTGTGACACGAATGTTTAGAAACTTATACGCCAATTTGCAAACTAATGAATTTCAGCTGAATGAATCGACATCATACCAAAACTGGGTTCACACCGAGGACACGGAGGACAATCATACTTTTTTTTGTTAATTTATAATTCAGACTTAGATGATATATCTCAATACGCTAGCCCCCTATTACAACTAATATTTAGTAACCTAACCCTTCGGGGAAAACAGGCGTGAAGGTTGATTTTTTTTTAACTTGCTTTATACACTCACGCCTTTTTCCCACAGGGGTAAGCTGAAAATAAAAGACCGCCTTACTACGACTCTTGCATATGTCTTCCACTTCTTCCAAATTCATACATCTTTTCATACGGTTTCATTCAGTACTGCAGACCTGATCTTTCTGCAGGACCTCATCAATGAGATGTATGGTATGTCTTTCTAGGGCGTCCCCCCCCCAGCAGCTCCACTGACATTTGCTTAATAAATATTTTTCTAAATTATCCAAATTGGCTTTCTATTTGTCATTCTGATTTATAGGATGCTTCAAAGAAAATAACATCATTATGACATTTTCCCAGACAAAGACTATTAATTAATTCCTAAAGGACCCTCATTATAGTTTAACTAAAACTGAATCACTAGGATTACTAAGAAGCGTCGTAACGTAAACTAATTAAAACATGAAACTACAAAAACTGGAATTTCCATTGCGCAAAGAAATAGTATAAAAATTATATTACCAGTTTTCATGAGATTTTCAGCGGCCTTCAGAGACTGAAGTGCCTATGATTACATCGGAAATAAAATGTAATGAGTTATGATTTTTCATGCTGCACCTTAAGTAAGATGAAAGCAGTTTTCAAAGTTTTAATGATAAACCCGACTACAGTGAAAGACAAAATTATCATTTCCATATGTTAATGCGTGAAGTGAAAACTTTGCACCCCTTTTTAAGCTATTTGCGCGCATGGAGGAATGTGATATTGTACATAGTTAAAGTTTATAAGGAAGAGAAGTGCAGCAAAAATCTGGACGTCGAACTTCGACCACCTGGCGACCACTAGTATTCTTTATTGCACAACAAAAACGAATATCAAGTATGAGATTTTTTTTAAAGCATAGGTACTAGCAATTTGGGTCGCACATTACTAGTATTCTTGTTAACCCCTCGTACTAAGCTAAATGCTTGTATTACGAGTGGGTTCACGTTGGTAGTGCAATGGGTGAGTTTCGAAGCCCCTTAATGCCAATATAATTTTCCAATTGTCTCATTAGTCTAGTGGTCCCAAGCACGACTGCTAAGCTAGAGTTCCTGGGTTCGATCCCCAGGTCGAGCAGTGTTATTAGTTTTTTTTTTTATGTAATTCTCAGTAGCAGCTCGGAGTCTGGCTTTGTGCCCGGTTATGGCAATAGGCTCGCCCCCTATTACATGAGACCTAAACGTACCGGCGAAGTGTGGGTGTACTTTAGTACACCTCTGCCTAACCTATCGGGGAATACAGGCGCGATGGCATGTTACAATTTTCCAATAGTTTTCTTTCTCCCAGTCCAACAAAGGTTGTCTGAAGAGATCACATTGCGCGATAAGACCCCCATTGTACATTAACTTATCATATATTTATTCTCTCCTGTAATTGTGTTATTGGTGTGCAATAAAGCGTATATAAATAAATAAGTAAATAAATATTATTAAGTTATTTAAGTGCATCTTTGCATGGAAAATGTCTAAAAAATACAAAAAGATAAATAAATATTAGTTCCTAGTTGGCCCGGCAAACTTCGTTCTGCCTTAAATTGGGTTAACCATCAGCGTTGTTCGTTCTAGCACAATACACCAAAACGAAAAAGTACTTCAATGAAGGCAATCGACCCGAGTGTAACCCCATCTAAGGCCAGGTAGTATATAAATAATTACATAGAGAAGAAAAAGAGGATGTATTCAAAATAAACTGCCGTAAATTCACCAAAAAATGTAATTTAAACACTGTCTGCCATTACCGCCTATTTTATTTTTTCATCTATTAAATTGTTTTTAATCTATTGTGAAAAATGAAAATTTTGAATCGCAAGTCATGTAGACGATTTTCTATACCAATATTATTTATTCTTTCTTTCAAGATTTTCCCTATTATTTTTCTTCTTAAACCACCCCTGTACTATGACAAACAAAACACAAAAATAATTATTCTAATCGGTCAAGCCGTTTTGGTGGTTAGGCGAGACTAACGAACGGCGATTGATTTTGTATATATGTATATAGATTGGTTGGTATCGGTCGTTGTGGAAGTCTATGGGGGAGGCCTTCGTTCAGCAGTGGACTTCATTTGGCTGATATGATGATGATGATGATGATGATGATGATGATGATGATATAGATTGGGCGTCGTCGGCGTGTCCTTGCGACACAAAGACCAGTCTACTGTTGTTAGGGTTATTCTGCGCCATGGTGGACTCGCATCTTTTTGATGGCACATGCTACATGTGTAGTATGAAGCCACAAATTTTTATTTTTCTCTTAGAAACGATATAAAAAACACGCAATCACTTCATGTTTTCACCGTAGACTAAACAAATGTTTGAAATTTTCATTATAAAATGAAATTTTACCGGAGCATAGATGAAATTACACAAGCAGGTAGACGTAGGTAGGTTTTCACAAACAATAACAAACATGGAAGGTGTTATATACAGTGACGAGCAAAAATATGTATACATTCACTGACATTCGAAAACAATTTCTTTCGGGAGTACCTATCGATTCAAATGTAAAGTATGTGTTAAAAGGCTATGTCAGCACAACATCTAATAATTGCAATCAATAGCTTCAGAGAAAATCGTTGTTGAATTTTACTGAATGTATACATTAAGTGCTCGTTACTGTACATTAAATATATCATATTATAACAAACACAAGCTCTCTTCATTCAGGGAGGTCGTTTAGAGGTCCGTGATTTTTTCCTAAAACAACATTGTTTTCCGATACGTATCCAATTATAATTGTATCTTACGTTAGTAATTATCGAGATCGATTAATTAGGAACATGCGAGTTTCTTGCATGTGTTTTTCCCTATAGGAAACGGTACTGTACAATTAGAAAAAGATAAATAATATATGTTCGTAACTGATAATTTTAGGTAAGAACTTCTACATTGTAGGAATCTATTAGATGGTTTATTAAGGCATCCAACCATAAAAATTATTAAAGCCTCAACCTTAACTTCAACTTATGTTAATTTTGAAAGACCAATATCAAAAGGTTAAATAGTAATTTGTTCTACTAGACGCTCTTGGACTATAAATTATCTAGTCACTCTAGTGGCAGTAGATGGGGAGACCTTTACTAAGCGGAATCATACTTACTTTTAGTTTAAAAAACATTAAAGTATTTGATGCAATCACAATTCAGTTCAATATCCAACCCGTTTATAACATTTATTTTATTAATATTATTTATTTGTTCATAGATTAGAGCCTCTAGTCTGCTTATATATTACGTCTTTTTGTTGGCGAAAACCACATGAAAAGCGGTAGAGTAGTTTCTGAGAGAAGCGCGAACTAAAATATGTAGTGACATAGAGGTATATAGAGGTACATACCTCTGATAAAATACTACTACTATCTGGACTTTAAGAGGGTAAGATTCTCCAATTTTGTTTCGGCATTTCATTTAGGGAATGCCAACGCCATCTAGTTTATTTATGAAAGTGTCTTAAAAATATCTATTTACAGAAATAAATATTTATTGAATAAGTCGTATTGCAGAGATGAATTCTACCCTAAAACTAAATATACTATAAGTTTTCTTGCATTATTCAATTATTTAATTGAATTGGCAGTATTCTTGTTTTATTCGATGAATTTATTTAATAAGTCGTATTGCAGAGATGAATTCTATCCCAAAACTAAATAAAATATAAGTTTTCTTGCTATATTCAATTTATTCAATTGAATTGACAACTCTTTTGTGTTATTCTATCGAATAAAGTAATCACGATTCTTAATTCAAATATATATTTTTACAAGCCCTTCGAACTTGGTGACTGGTGACGTCTGAAAACGTACGAGCGGCCGTCGACCCGCCGGGCCGATGAACCCATTCCGGGGCACGATACTGTTCTCACTAATTTGGGGTCATTTTGTTACACAAGGCCATTAATTGCCGCAGGCCGATTATGTGCAAAGCGATTGTTAGATAGTTTTTACGTGTTGGAACGTAGATATGGTCAAAAAGTACCCGTTACTAAGAAGGTCCTCATTAAGAATTATCACAATACTTTTCCAATTCATTAAATTAAGTCTAGTATTGGAAGCGTAATTTTAGGATTACTTATTTACCTCTGAATCTTAGGCTTGGAACGTATTTATGATTATTGAGGTGCTTTAAGATTATTTACATTAATGATTATATGAATTTACTTTTCATCTGACTAGCAGTATAATGCACCTTTTCAACACGCCTAGGGCTTAGGCAGAGCTTAGCCGGTATGTACAGTTCCCATTTAATAACAGGCAGCTCTAATACCTACCATTAACCTTTTACAAACACGGACTCCTACTGAGAAGTTTATAGAAAAACCCTTCTCGACCCATGTGAATTGGACCCATGACACTTAACCTTGTCTCCCTAAGACCACTACACAAATAAGGCAATCTCAATGCCTCACTAGATAACCTTAACTATAATATTCTACTGCCTCGTTAGTCTAGTTGTCCTAAGCGCCACTGCTACGCTAGAGGCTCGATTCCCAGGTTGAACAAAGAGTTATTGGATATTCCTAAGAAATTCACAGGAGCATCTCGGAGTGTGGAATGTGTGCCCGGTAAATGGCAATAGGCTCGTCCTCTTACATGGGACCTAACCTAAAAACCAGCGAACTGTGGGTGTACAAGTACACCTCTACCTAACCCTTCGGGGAATACAGGCGTGGTAGTATGTAAAATATAATTGTGATGTAAATTTTCTAAATACTGTACAGACGTGAGTCTCGAAGCTAATTTGGGGTAAGCGTAAG
This sequence comes from Subacronicta megacephala, assembly GCA_958496365.1. Classification (NCBI taxonomy): domain Eukaryota; kingdom Metazoa; phylum Arthropoda; class Insecta; order Lepidoptera; family Noctuidae; genus Subacronicta; species Subacronicta megacephala. Next base: position 13,042,492 of record OY292525.1, read on the forward strand.
TAGCGCGAGCCCGACATGTTCCCCCGCGCGTACTAAAAATAGATCTAGAAAAACTGTAGTTTTTCTATAATAATAAGTATATATATATATATGGTTCCTTACGTACGGTTGTTAGACATGATCACTGAGGAAAGAAGATGAAGAAAAGATTACTATCAGTCAGAAGAATATGGAAAGGAGCAAACTCGTATTCTGTATTTAAAAAATCTGATAAAATTAGCAATGTAAGTATTTGAAATAGAACATAACTACCAAATGTTTAACAAAGAATAAGACTTCTGAAATGGAAGTGGGCAGGACATATATGTGGGGCGGAGAATAGCAGGTGGACAAAGAGAGTTACAGAGTGGATCCTACGAGAATGTAAAAGACAACAAGGACGACAGAGAAAGAGATGGAGAGACATATCTACACAGAAGTGTGGATCCGACTGGATGCAAATGGCACGGGATAGGAAACTGTGGAATAGGTTAGGGGAAGCCTACGCCTTAGAGGCGACTACTACTAATTGATATAAACGATAGATATGTATTAGTGCAATGTAAAATTTATTTTGTATTGTTAGCGTAGTATAAGTAGTAGAAATATAGGGGTTTTATTTTATTTTATTATGTACGAGTAGGTCTCCTCTACAAAGTATTTGAGGACACAGTATTTGTTACCAATTAAAAGGGGCCGAATATCCCTATACCTGAGGGTATCGAGGCGAGAATTCGAAAATTTTCTCAAGAATGTACACGTACCTACATATTTCAATGTTACTACAGATTATATTAAATATCTTTAAAAAAGTAAGACCGCCTTCAAAATATTAAAAAACAGAGTTACGGAAATCGGTGGCTACGATTTGGTTGAATATTTTCTGAAAATGTTTTGCACATAACATTATTTTTGAAGGCGGTTTTACTTTATGATAAAAGTTTTTTTTTATGGCATAACTCAGCAAACGAGCAGGCGAGCTACCTGTATAGTAAGTAGTCATCGCCACCCATGGACATCTGCAAAACCAAAGGAGTTGCAAATGCGTTGCCGAGCCTATTTAAGAATAAGGGATGAGAAGGAGAAAAGGAGAAGGAAGGGGACTGAAGGAGAAATTGGGCCTTCGGCCTTTCTAAACTATGAATGCTTGTACATCCAAGAGTAATTAAGCTTTCGTAACAAAAAAAATTTAATCACAATCATAGTATAAAACAAAGTCGACCTGCTGTCTATCTGTCCCTATGTATTTTTAAGTATTACCAATGAATAAGACCGTCGATGAATAGAAATAGATTTATTGAGGATTACTTTCAATTTACAAAATAACGATTCGTTTAATCAACCGTTTCGGATGCCCAACTCAGACTTGTGAATATTATAAAAGTTTTAACTAGTCAACCGTCCGCTCAAGAATCCTCTCTGAAAAGGCTGACATTGACATTTTCATAGACAGTTATTATCTCAGATGAAAAAAATCAATCATTTAAATCGATTACAATATAACTTTTAATGAAATATTTTAAAATGCTAACAGTATGCTTAGATCTTTAAAACTACGCAACGGATTTTGATGCGTTTTTTAATAGATAGAGTGATTCAAGAGGAATATTATTATGTATAATACATTAATAAATACGTATTATATAACAGAAAAGTCGAGAAACCACGCGGACGAAGCCGTGGGCGGAAAGCTAGTGTGTAACAAAATGCTAATTTTGGTGTTTTTTTTTGTGCCCGGGCGGTCACGAAATATTTCACGGTAACACCCTGTTACATGGGATTTCTAACAAAATATCAAAAGGTAGAACATATCCGCATCATCGTTCTTGGAATACAAGCTTGACGTTACGTTAATAACACATTAATACACAGTAACCTCAGATCTAATAAAAAGTTAATACGGAACTGTGCGAACAAAGAAGTGAGGCCGGCTAAAACTACCCCTAACGGTGTACAACACACAATTACACGCACATATGTATTAGTTAACTACGCCTTATCTTGTCAGTCGAGCTTTCGATACCTCGATAGCTTGACTGAAAAGATAAGGCGAAGTTTCGGTATACGTGTGTGCGTGTAATTTTATTTGATCTGAGCACAGTAACAATGCCATTATGAACTAAACAGTGACCACTACGACCACGAAACCTGCACCCACAATTGCTGTGGCTGACCACGCAGACATTTTTATTTCCATGCGACCACATGTTGGAGTATTTTGTTTTGTTGTCGCAGTCTTCAATAATGCTTTTTAATTTTACTGGCGTAGGTAATCGTAACAGCGATGCTAAATTTGATGATTGGAGATGAAAAGTAGATTAAAGAATTAACTCGCAAAGTGAGACGGGTAAGTACTTACAACTCTAAAGAATGAGCGATAAGTTTTGCGAAGTAAATTGAGAGATCCGCTTCTTATTGGTTCAGTGGTATTTTCGGGTAATACGGCCATCTTAATGGCTTTAGAAGTGGCCACATACACTGACCTGCAAAACGAAGTATCATACCATCACGCCTCTATTTTCCGAAGGGTTAGACAGAGGTGTAATAATGTACACCCGCACTTCGTTCGTATGTTTAGGTCTCATGTAATAGGAGGCGAAATCCAGACTCCGAGCTGCTACTGAACATTTCTTAGAAAAACTCAGTTACTATAGTTTCAAAGAAAGCTTATAAAAACGTTTTTTTTATTTTAAATCTCCAAATTTTATAATTAAGAAAAAAATATTTAAGTGTAGTAGGTAGGTACTTAGTTTGAAAAGAAAGGATAAATATTATTTCTGCACGAATAATTAACAAAAAATTGTAGATTCTTAATACATCAAAATACCAAAAAAAAACCGTACCGAAAAAGGTTATAAAAGCTGTTAGCATTGTTATGGGCAGCAGCAGAGCACCCTCACAACACTGATTTTCAGCTACAGAATGTGTGATGTATAAGAAACACCATCCCATATGTCGCGGGAAGATTGAAATGTTTTAAATTTTTGTATTTAATATACTGACGTACCTAACTATATCTTGTTCAATGCGCAAAGAACGTTGTAATTTCGTATGTCTGTTTTTACCAAACTTAAATTAATTTTCTGGGAATTATATTGTTATTCATTGTGCATTTGACGTTTTTATTCCAATTGGGGCGGTTTTAGAATAATATGACAACAAGCAATGTTTAAAGTAGGTATATAAAAAGCAGCAGCAGCATAATGGCTAGGGCGTCGGACTTGCGATCATGTGGTTGCCGGTTCGAAACTCACCAATTGCCTTGCCTCCAAGCATTTAGCTTAACAGTACAGACGGCTACACATCAAGCTATACAAATCCAGTATCGACTGACAATGCGGGCCAGCCTATACTGGATTTGTATGGCTTGATGTGTAGCTGTGTGTACGAGGGGTTAACAAGAATACTAGTAATGCGCGACCAACATTGCTTGTAAGCTTTATTAAACAAACAAAAAAGAAGTATTTACAATTAAATAGGTCAAGGTTTTTTTTTTCAAACCACGGCCGGATAAAGTTGCATTCTTAAGGTTCACAAAGTTTACTAGACTTTCTCAATAGTTTAGTGGTCCTAAGCGCGACAACTACGCTAGAGGTAGCAGCTCGGAGTCTGAATTTGTGCCCGGTTAGTGGCAATAGGCTCGCCCCCTATTACATGGGACCTAAACATACGTGTGTGTGCAAGTGCATGCACACACACACCGTGAGTGAGTGTGGGTGCACAGTAGTACACCTCTTTCCGCCGTTAGCCCTTCGGGGAATACAGGCGTGAAGGTATGAAATGAAATATTTCATTTGATTTGACATTCCTTCTACGACTTCAATGGTCCTAGCTAGTCCTAGGTTTACCTTTCTAGTTCAAAGCAGTAGTAATATAAAACAACTTTCAACAACAAAGCAAACAAGAAACCTTCAGTGTGACCCACATCTATAAACAATAGCAGCGTAACTGTTTACGTCACATCCGCGCAAACAATACTATTGCCAAATAACCGATTCGCAATCGATACCTGAATTTATTTAGAACCAAATTTGGTACTGCTACTATTAGGGTTGGACTGATTGCGCGATTTGTGGGCAAAGGCTATCATAGAGATTTAGTTTTTTCTTAATTAGTAACGGACCCGACAAACGTTATCCTATCTTAGCTATATATTCGACTTAAACTGCAATAAATAATAAAAAAAAACCGGCTAAGCGCGAGTCGGACTCGCGCACAAAGGGTTCCGTACCATTATCTATAAAAACTGCAAAAAAATAATGTCTGTACGGGAGCCCAACTTATTTTTTTTTTCTGTTTTTTAGTAGGTAGGTACTGATTTGTTGTTATAGGGGCAACAGAAATATATCATCTGTGAAAATTTCAACTGTGTAATTATCACGGTTCATGAGAGCCTGGTGACACACGGGACAGACAGACAGACGGACAGCGGAGTCTTAGTAATAGGGTCCAGTTTTTACCCTTTAGGTACGGAACCCTAAAAAACGCGTGAAGTTAAAAAAGTCGTAAAATTTTGTAATATTTTCCAATTCTGTGCACGATTTTCTTCATTCTTCTTTCCGTAAGAACTTTCTACAAAGAAGGTATTAAAAAAAATCTAAAAATGGATGAATGAAATCGGTATAGTCATTCTCTGTCGGCGTGATCAAGGGAAATAGGGATTAAATTTTATATAGATAGATAGGTTATAAGTATCGATTCTTCACTCGGTAAATGCTTTTTATTTCATTGGCGGTTTCTATTGTTTTTTTTCTGTCCAATAGAAATTTTCTTTATTTCCTTAGCAGTGTATGGTATTCCATACACTGCTTACCCTATTGGGTAAATAAATTATCAACACATCTGATTGCGTATGATATAATTATTTAAGGTTATTAAATAATTTAAGAGATCTAGAAGTGACAAATACTAATGAGATTATATTATCAAATTAGATGAGGCTTTACCTCACTTTACTTTTTTGGACACATGTACCTACCTAGATAATGATAGAATGCTCCAAGATGTTCCAAACAAAAAAAGGGGTGTGACAGGGGTGTATATTGTCCCCTGCACTTTTTACATATATGGAGAATATATAATTCGGAAGACCATCGAAAATTGGGAGACGGGTTTCTCTATAGGAGGAAAGAGATTATCAAATCTCCGGTATGCCGACGACACCGTCCTCTTAGCAACATCTATGGAAGAGATGATTGAGTTGTTCCAAAGACTCGAGTTGGAAAGCAGCAACATTGGTCTCGCAGTAAATGGAACGAAAACTAAAGTGATGATAGTGGATCGAGCCGGAAAACTAACAAGTGTCACCTGCAACATTCCTGGCATTAACATCGTTGACCGCTACATATATCTGGGCTCCCAAATCTGCAATGACGGCAGCTGTGTCCCCGAAATAAAACGGCGAATCGGGATGGCAAAAGATGCTATGACCCTTCTAAACAACATCTGGAAGAGGAGAGGAATTGGTATCAAAACGAAGATCAGATTGATACGAGGCCTGGTACTCCCTATCTTCCTGTATGGAGTTGAAACGTGGACAATCCTGGCCCGAGAAAGACAAAGGATAGATGCATTCGAGATGTGGTGCTGGAGACGAATGCTGAGAATACCCTGGACTGCGAAACGCACCAATGTATCGATCTTGACCCAGCTCCGAATAAAAACTCGCTTGTGCACCGTCTGCCAACAACGCATTCTGTCATATTTCGGCCACACAATGCGCAGAGGCGACGTAAGTATGGAAAAACTTATTGTGGTTGGGAACACTGAAGGAAAAAGATCGCGCGGTCGTTCACCAACAAGATGGACCGATCAAGTGAAAGACTCGTCGGCTTCCAAATTCTATACAGTTATGCGAGACGCGCTGGACAGAAACCGGTGGAGGCAGATCATCCGCTCCAGATGCAACCCTGATGCTGACCACGATCCTCAGATATGAGGGACCGACCCTAGAGAGAGAGACCTAGATGAGATGCGACGAAGATAGAATTTATAAGTAATTTATTCGCATAAATTAGGTTAATACAGGTTAATACACATTTAAATTAAATTAAAGTTGAATAAAATTAAATAAAATCGCACTTCTACTGTAATTAACATTAATACGTAAACTTACTAAATTTAACTTAGGTAATAAGTACTTACAACGATTTATCAAAGAGCGTACCTTGCATACTCTATTATCGTAAAAGTAGTGGCGTCGTTTTCAACGAAACAGTGCTCATTTGCCACCTGACTGCCCCTTTTTATTGATTGGAAAACGGTTAGATGAGCTATCTGATAGTTAGTACATAGTCATCGCCGCCCATAGCCATCTGCAACATGGAACGAGGTGCTGATGCGTTACCAACCCTTAAGAGAGCATGTGCCGTTTGACGGAACACAAACAAACGGGAAAACAGAAGGAACCCATCTTAGAGGTTTAAAAAACTAAACGCTTTACCGGTGAGGAATTTTAAATATATCTAGTCTATGGACACATTGTTTTCTAAAACAGAACAGTCACTGTTACCCAAAGATTACAGCGCCGTCGTAACTTCTATTTAACTTAATACAACTCGTCGTCCTAGTTACGGACAAAACTTTTAATAACTTTCCTACTAGGTCAACACAAAGTTTAGAAGTTAAAGAAAATCAAGAAAACTTTTATAACGAATTTATTTACGGTATTTTCAGTATCGGTTTGGGATTATAAAACAGATAATGTAAGATCTACCTGTGTTTTACAAATAAATAAATTCAATTCAATTCAATTCAATTCAATAAATAACCTATCAGGTGCACATTTCCAACAGTGATTAGTTCGTCATCTAAATGAAATCGATGGTGAAAGATAATATCGTGATGAAACCAGTATGCCCGAGACATTTTCATCACACACTAGGCCTACGGGGGGTCCATTCAGTCTCATTCTACGAAAAGAACCTTGGACAGCAGTGAGACCGTAAATAATTACTAATAAGTGTCGTTGGCCGTTAATAAGTGTCAGGAATTAAATAATATAGAATATAATGCGTCAGCGTCATTGGAGTGTCCGGTAATATCCACCAGATTGCAATCTACTTTAACCCAAAGGTTTAACCACTAAGGCCCAGTTTTTAGACCCGTAGTCAAATTCAGTATAACCATTTCTTAGATTGACAATAGTCTTCTCTTCAACCAATGGTTAAAGAACTATTATGTTTTTCAATGTCTATTTTCACAACAGTCAAACTTAACTATTGGTTATTTTATTGTCAGTGTAATTAGAAATTATTTCTTTAAAAATAGCCGTGGGTTTTGGTAGGAAATATTTTTCAGTGTAAACAGTACTGGCCATAATGAATTAAGAAAACTAATTAGAGGTCTTTTTTGACTGTTTAAATGTCAAACCTCTCAAACAGGATTATCTCAAATAAAATAACACGAATTGCCACAAAAAAAAAAAAAAAAACACGAAATACGAGATTATACAATAAATATTTTTTTTGGATTGTCGCTAAGTACCATCTACAATATCTCAGGAAATAGCCAACAAACACACAAGTAAGTAATAAGGTGTTTCTGTTTAACAATGTACTGTGACTTATTTATAACCGAAATCATGCAAGAGTTATCTCGCATTTCATTTACATAATATAATTTATGCATGAATAAACATTTTATTTATTGTTTATTAATTCAAGGGAAGGTGTACTTAATGTACACCCACAGTTCGCCAGTATGTTTATGTAAAAAGAGGCGAGCCTATTGCCATTCACTGGCCACGTACCTATCTAAACTCCGAGCTGTTACTAAGAATATCATAGAAAAGCCCAATAACACGTTGCTTGACCTGGAAATCGAGCCCAAGGCCTCTAGCGTAACAGTCGCGCTTAGGACCACTAGATTCATGGAACAGGCAGTGTAAAATTGTAAATTGTTAGTGTTATTGTAAATTATACTCAATTTACAGTTTCATGAAAAGTATGTTGTTATATTTCGGCCTTCTCATTAATATGTACCTACTCCGCAAAAATATCGTCGTCTGATAATTTTTCCGACAAATAACATAGTATCTAACAATGTTTAAATTCATTATAAAATAATCCAAAGTTTATTAAATAAAAAATACGTCGTTGACAACTAGAAAAGTCATATAAAACAGCTGTTCTGTTTGAGTTAACCATCCGCCATATTGTTAACTCTCCAATTTTGGGTGTTTATTTTTTTTGACTAATAGTTACTTATATGACCATTGGTTAAGCTAACAATTAATCAATAAACGCATTTTTGCGAAATTTAACCATTGGTAACGATTTTGACTATTGGTTGAGTTTAACTACGGATCAAAAAACTGGGCCTAAGTAATGTACAAAGGTTGAATGTAAGTGTAAACACTTACGCTATTATCTGTTACGATAACCATTTTTTGCGATTTTTTATTGAATTTGGCGCCCAAGGCGAAACAGTCCACTTTAAATGAGTCCCGTGTGCTGAGAAACGTCAATATATGAAAAAATCTATATATTAAAATCGTAGTTTAGTCTGGGGTAACTCAGTGAAAGAGAAATAAACCCAAACGCATTCCAAAACGGATTTCCATATCCTATTAAAACTTTAAGCCCTCGTTAGATAAATTAATTAAAACTAATCATCATACATATCATATTATATAAAAAAAACAACAGCTCAGCCAGTAAAAACAAAGAGTAGTGATTAATTTTAGCTCGCTCCACATCCGGTGGGGTGATGAATTGGATGGTTCGTGTGTCGTCGTACAAAAATGAAGATTAAATATTTACATGTACTTACTTGGTGACTGATATAAGGAATATGAAAAGTACATAGGTATGTAGTACTTTTGAACTCTAGACAGAAAAATACTGAAGTCTTTCTGAAAAGATTTTATAAGAAAATTCAACTAACAATATCAAAAAATAACCGCTAGAATCATTCATAGAGGTAAGCATGATTTTATACGTTTAAAAAACGCGAATGATTAGTTCTTATTGAAATTCAGCATTAAATAAAGCTAAATTTACATTTCTAGTGAAAAAAAAAATGAGTCAGTTACGACTCAAATACAAGTTACGAATTATTAGATAATCTAACTCGGGCGGCACGATTTATGCGTGATTTCTAATTTTGTGCACAATTTCTTAATTTTTCTGCGCACTTTATTATTTTTTCTAACGTACCGTGAGAACCTTCTACAGAATATTAGAAAACATAAAATAAAAAGATAAATGTAATCGGACAAGTCGTCTTCAAGTTATATCTAAGATAGATATCGTGTCTGGCCAAGGCAAATAAGGATTCTACATAGATTTCCTTTTACACATAAAAATACCAGCAGTCCATCAACATATTACACAAGTAAAACGGGAGCTGTGTACAATGCGCGCGCGCACCGGACGTGACGTCAGCGCTTCATGAATGGCCTTAGTGTCGATGACACGCGGCATTGTTCGTGTACATATGTGGCGGTTTATCTCTCTGTATCAGCGGTTGTATGTAGGACGATATATTGAACTTTTGGACTGAGTTAAAGCTATGTTTTATACTAAAACCTTCAACTTTGAGCGCAAAATTCAATATTTTTTTTTGTTTTTTTCTTTGGTTGTTTTTGGGCCCAGTGCTGTACGTTAGCCTTAAGTTTCAATTTTTAGTAGCAACTCGTGAAAAGGTGTAATTATAATTATTTATTCATTGCATAGTAAAAAATTACGATAATCATGTTAACAAAAAACTTTCAGTGTCATGCCAAAAGCACCGCACAGTTGCATAATACTTACAAAATAATTTCCTGCCGTGTCTTATGATATGTTACAAATTAGTTAATTATCCTAAAATAAAGAATTGGATTTTTTAGCTGTGCCAAGTAAAATACCTCGGCCTTAACCAATCTCTAGCTGTGTAATAGTACTAGAAGATGACCTAATTTATTACGAAACTATCTGCCTTATTGAACCACTATAGTTAGGTGAAACAGGGATAGGCTGGATTCCCTGGTCTTCTTGGTCTCTCAAAATCAGCGTGCACACACGGGAACCAAAAATGTACACCATTAATTAACTATACTTAATGTCCTACAATATAGGTATCATCATATCAGCCAAATAAGGTCCACTGCTGAATGAAAGCCTCTCCTATAAACATGGTGGAAGGGACATGGACACAACCGCTTACCATGAATTCAGTACATGATTCTGGACCCCAGGGCGCAGATATTTTTCGTCGATTATTAAAAAAACAGCTGTTCCACATTTAGACCGTGTAGGTATGGCACTTTTGAATGAAAAAGTATTTTTTTTAATAACCTACGAAAAATATCTACGTAAGGGGGTTCAGAATCATGTACTTAATTCATGGTAAGCGGTTGTGCGTCGATGTCCCTTCCACCATGTATAGAATTCCACAACGACCGTCTATAAGCCGCCTCCATCCATCGACTCGCAGCGACCTTTACCAGGTTATCTGTCTATCTACTCGTCATTCGAACTGAGAAGAAATGCTTCTTTTAAATCATGGTCTCTATTAAAATCTAAAGTGATTGTATTATCAAATAAACGAGTTTTACAACGTAGGGCGATATCTGAACATGCCTTTCGAAGAAAGAGCCATGGCAGCTTTGAGTTAACCTGTCCAAACTGACGGTCCGCATACATTAGTCATCGTGTAGCTCAACCATTATTTTATTAAAAACTAGCTTTCCGATAACGGCTTCTCCCGCGTGGTTTCTCGGCTTTTCTGTACTATAATTGTTGATGGTAGTCAATTTTTTTTTGTTTTTTTTTTATAACGTAACATAACATAACATTCCATCACGCCTGTATTCCTCGAAGGGTTAGGCAGAGGTGCACTTAATGTACACCCACAGTTCGCCGGTATGTTTGGGTCCCATGTAATAGGGGGCGAGCCTATTGCCATTCACCGGGCACAAATCCAGACTCCGAGCTGCTACTGAGAATTTCATAGAAAAACTCAATAACACTGCTCGACCTGGGGATCGAACCCAAGACCTCTAGCGTAGCAGTCGCGATTGGGACCACTAGACCAACGAGGCAATTTTCTTTTTATCACGGAAAAATTTACGCTTAACCACTACTTGCCTGATGTTAAGCATGGAAGTGGTCTACGATGGAGCGCGCTTGCCTAGAAGGTACCTATTCACTCTCGTCTTGACACCCGTGGAAAATCAATATAGGCTTTGGGAAAAATATAACCACATTGTTACACTCGATGATGAATAAATAAAGGTTATTTATTTAATTACATTTGTATGCAATGAAAGTGGTATCAAATGAATATTCTGACCCGCTGTCGAATAATTAACTAAAAAAATCGTGTTTTGATAATATTTAAAGGTTCTTGTCAACTATTTAATTGGTAACATAAAGAGTAGGTATAATTATGACTGCCTTATTAGTCTAGTGGGACTGCTACGCTAGAGATCCAAGATTCGATCCCCAGGTCGAGCAGCGAAATTGGGTTTTTCTATTAAATTCCCAGTAGCAGCTCGGAGTGTGAATTTGTGCCCGGTGAATGGCAATAGGCTCGCCCCCTATTACTTGGGACTCTTTGGTTGGGACCTAAACGTGACGGGGAAATGTGGATGTACATTAGTACACCTCTGCTTAATCCTTCGAGGAATATAGGCGTAAAGAGTCCTCTACTAGAAATTAATGACGAGTAAGTTTTGCTTCCAAGAACCCTTCCCACTCAGCTCCTTCGTATAAATAGATTCTACGAAGCACTTTTTAATAACAATATTGCGAGCTTCTTAGAAAACGCGATACCTTATTTGAGTTCCGTGGAATCGTCAAATTATTTATTTAAAACTCTTATTACTCTAGTGTTCATGCGCAACTGCTACGCTATAGATCCTGGGTTCGATTTCCAGGTTGAGCGTTGTGTGTTTTATAACATTTTTCTATGAAATTCTCAGTAGCAGCTCGGGTGTCCCGTAAGCAAATGGCTCGCCTCCTACTTACTTACTTATCGTGAAAGGTGGATGTAGGTACATACATTAGTACATACACCTCTGCCTAACCCTTCAGGGTATACAGGGGCGAAGGTATGATATATTATGATGGTATAATAATTACAAAGTTAAAATCAAATTCATTGTGGAATTTATTACTTATGCCCTCATTTTTAAGAAAATACAGTAAGAAAAATATGTAGAGTAAATCGTTCTTGACAATTGTAGCTCCTTAAGAGCTACTTACAATGCGGGTTTCTATCCAGATTTTTAACAAATAAGAACGTATGTGTTTGATTTTTAACAAATAAGAACGTATGTTTACTAATATAATTTATACGTTTATACAGGCATTATTGCTGGACACGAATGCCCACGTAGATATAGATACTAACAATAGGTTAAAGTCTTATTTACTAACACTATAAACTAGACTGTATTTTTATCAGAAAAAAGAAATATTGTATTATAAAACATACCATCACACCTGTATTCCCCGAAGGGTAAGGAAAAGGTGTATTTAACTACTGATGCACACCCACATTTCGCCGGTAAATGATAAATTATATTTATTTCTGTAAATAACCCTTTTAAGACTTTACAAATCGATGTTATACATTTTTTTTAGCAAGAGTACGCCAGAACCTATCTCACAACCTATGAAAAGAAACGCCGAAACAAACTTTCACAACCTTTGAAAAGTTACGCCGAAACAAACTTTCACAACCTCTGAAAAGAAACGCCGAAACCAACTTGAGAAGAGAATCATGGTCTCTTTTAAAGTTGAGACAGTAGTATTATCAGATATGTGAGTTTTACAATGGTAGAGCAATATGTGAACATGACCTTTGAAGAAAGAGCCATAGCAGCTTTGAGTTGACCTGTCCTGTATGTTTAGGTCTTATGTACAAAGTGCGATATATATAGAGATATATATCGCCCTCCCTCCCTCCGTACACGTACCCTGTACATATACACTAATGAATAGCCTGAAGGATAATAGATACTCTTATATTGTACTTCAGGCTGTTGACTGCAACAGATCAGGAATAGATTATATTTTTTACATACATATATACACTCGTGCCTTTTTCCCACAGGGTAGGCAGAAACTATGGACTGCCACTTGCTACGCCTCTTGCATATCTCTTTCGCTTCTTCCACATTCATACATCTTTTCATACACAAGCGCCAGTTGCGAGTACTACGCACGTGACCTTTTTTGGAGAGCCTCGCCGATATATTTTTTTTGCCGTAAAGATAAGACACTGGAAAAACACAAATAGATACTCGGTAGCAGCACAAGTGATAACTCTAAAGAAATCAATAAATATAGCTGTCTTGGCTTGATTCGAATGTTTAAGGCCGGGTTGTCCGCATAGCCCACATAAATATGTTTTTAAAATAAATTTTAGAAGTATCAAAAAGTAAAATTAAGATCTAGGAAAATAAATAATATTGTTGAGGATATATTCTAGGTGAATACATTCGATGGAAACACGATTTGATTAAGTTGGCTCGATAGAATAAATTCACAAAGATACCTCTTTTAATAAGGTTATCTTCTATTTTCGGTTTTATTATTAAAATAAATGATTTGATATCATGTTTTATTTACAAAAATAAAGTTCATAGTTAGCTCGAGGGATTTTACCCGAAAGTATTTTTTTATTACATTTTTCTTTATCGATTTTCAAGTAATTTACGAGGCGAGGCTCAGTCAGTGTCTCGCCTCGTAAAGTATTTGACAATAGCTCCTAATAAATTAAGTCGAAAATAAATATTAAAGTCCCATATTACGACCGAAATAATTGATTTTGCGGGTCCTGGCATCAGTGACCTACCATTTTTTCAGTAATTCAGTTCGACTAACCCCATGTTATATAAAACCTTTGTATTAAGTACGTGTGTAAGCCGCGTTATTGATTTTAGACCTAAACTGTAGGGCTTCTGTTCCTTGTAGTAACAATAGGAGATGTGTGGGAAGCGAATATTGACGTTATGTATTGTTAAACCAGCCTGAATAGGCAAATTAATGAAGTAAGGACGATTTTAGTATGACACACGTAAATAGGAGGTTATTGAATCATTTAGTTTAACTATAATATTAGGTAGAGACTGCCTCATAAGTCTAGTGGTTCTAAACGCGACTGCTACGCTAGAGGTCCTGGGTTCGATCCCCAGGTCGAGCAGTGTTATTGGAGTTTTCTATGAAATTTTCAGTAGCAGCTCGCAGTCTGGATTTGTGCCCGGTTAATGGCAATAGGCTCGCCCCCTATTACATGGGACCTAAACATACCGGCGAAATGTGGGTGTACATTAGTACACCTCTGCCTAACCCTTCGGGGAATACAGGCGTGATGGTATATTAATATTAGGTAGAGACCGGAGACCGCGTTTGAGCAAGCGTAATGTGGGATGCCCTACGACACCATGGACTGATGACTCGAATAAGGTCGCTGGCAGCGGCGCGACCTGCCCATCACTGGGATGGTTGGCGCTCTTTGGGGGAGGGCCTACATTCAGCAGTGGCCGGCAATAGGCTGATATGATGATGATAAGATTAAGTCTGTAGATTGTTTGATTACGTAATCGGGGAATAGTTATAGACATCAGTTTGGATATATGCCCGGTGAATGGCAATAGGCTCGCCCTCTATTATATGGCGTCTATCCATACCGGCAAACTTCGGGGGATACAGGCGTTATGGTATCTTATGTTAGTAATAGAAGGTACCTATTGATTTTTATGAAACTTTCAGAGATAGTACGAGATATTTCTATAGAACCAGTCAAGCAATAATTGCAGACAATAGATACTCTATTGACTTCGAACGCAGAACCGAACCAAATGCGAAATAGTTAAGTAATTAGGTAAAATCTATATTTTTCATTTTATAGGTACCTACCTACCTACCTTGTTTTGAAGAAATTAATGACGTAAACGCGCCAACGTGGAAGCGTTTGAATCATCCGAATCTGATCGCAATATTACCAAAATACATATTTTTTTAATTATTTTTTATTTGTGGTATTGTAAAAAAAACATTTTTTTTAAATGCATGCATGGTCCCTATTAATATCCAGGTATCTGAGAACTTCACCACCACCATAGTAGGTATCAACCATCCTATAGAAAAAAAATACGGAAATATATAGTAGGTAGGTTATATATTAATTAAACCTACCTAGGTGCAATAGCGGAATCGTGTGCGTATTGCGTTGAAGTCTTTTATGGGAGTCCTACGTCACCCAAACAGTTGCCATGCGGTAGTATTATAGATACAAATTCTATAAAAGTCATGTTCTCACATTGTTTTCCGTGTAACTGTTCGTTAAGATAATAGAATGAGGGCAATAAAAAAGCAAGCTATATTACATAATAATCGATTTACAATATAACTAATAAAACAATAAACCTTTACAAAAAACTGCTTTAAAGCAACTCCATTTTAAAATTATGGCTTAAAAAATATGTTGAAAGAAGACGGGATATTTACAACCATCCCCATTCTAAAAGATCGTAAAATTACAAACGAATGCATTTCACGTTGAGACGCCGAAATTTGGGACTGCTAACGCCATCTATCGGCGTGATTAACCACTACTAATGAAGCAAAATTGAGTACAACGCCATCTAGTAGATTTTGAGTACATTTTCTAAGCGCTGTTGTTTCGTGTGCGAAAATGTTTATAAAAACTTGTATTATTTTTAAATTTAACTAGTAATAACATGTTGAATTTTGTTAAAAAATATATTTGTAATGATGTTAGCACATGCTGTAATGTAACTGTAATCTTATGTTCTGTCACACGTTTATCGCAGCTTTTCGCGTTCCAACCGTAACTTTGTTGTATTTACTCTATTTTGAAACTAGTCTTACCTTAAAATGCTGATGTGCCGCCTGCTCCTCCGCCTCGTACTTGTGTTTTATGTTTTCGATGCGCATCTGCTTCAGTATGCCCGCCACTTCGATCCTGACACACATAAAATAAGCATTACATTATTCGCAATTCAAAATAGGTTCAACTAATAGAATGTCTTTTCAGACAATGTCTACATATACCATATTTTTAAAATAATAGATATTCAATTACTGTGTCAGTCCTGTTCGTTTGCGGTAATATTTTACTCACACGTTTTCCCCATAGGGTAGGCATTATTGATAGTAATTATTGTAATGTAAAATGGGTATATTCATTTTACTCTAAGTACATCTAAATTATTGCTCACAGGCTGTCTTATTTTTTCATCTTCTTTCTAAATACTGTCATTATTGACTATGAGAAACCACTTTCAAATGTATTTTTATATCATCATGCTCCAAAATGAAATAAACCGACTGACTTGTGCAAGTAACAAAACTTTGAATGATCAGTGAGTCATGAGTTTAATTTTGAACATAACTCTTGATGGGCTTTTGTCTATTATATTATATTAATCAACAACCCATACTGTACACCTGCTGGGCATGGGTCTCCTCTCAAAGTGAGAAGGGTTAGTCTATAGTCCCCCGCAATAGCCTACTATAGGTTAGCAGACTTTACAAGCCATCAAGAAAATCTCTCAAGGATGCAAGTTTGCTTACAATGGATTATGAAAAGTCCAATTTCATCATCATCATCATATCAGCCGAATGCTGAACGAAGGCCTCCCCCATAGAGAGTCAACACAATTATTAAGCTTACATTTCTTCCTATCCAATACTCATTGTATGTAGACAGACAAAACACAACTTATTACCCAGAAGATACTGATATACATATACTACCTAATCCTCATATTCTCCTGCAGCCTCCTCAAAGGTCCAAGGTACTCCTGAGATCTTCCTCCCCGCACTTCAGCCAGCTGGTGGTCCACCTGCTTAACCCTCTCACAGTACAGCTGCTCACGAAGGACAGAAAACTGACGCTCCAAGTTAGCTGTAATGACAGTATAATATAAATTACATTCATGTTTTTTTAAAGCTTGAATGAGGTATGAGGCATGTATGATTGTATGGGGATGGTCTAATTTTTTTCATGTCAGGTGACATATAACCAGTTGTTGTGGAAATCTATGGATGAGGCTTTCATTCAGTAGTGGACTTCAATTGGCTGATATGATGATGATGATGATGATGATGATGATGGATTTGTATGATGTATGGGAGGAAGTAAGTTATAAGATAGCAATAGAAATGTCTGGATAAAATACTACTGAACCAGCCATAAGATAATTTATCTAGTTAATCAGAATGAGGGCAAGATGATGATGGAATATATTTAATTTTATTTAGATAGCAGTGAAATTAAAAGTACTGGGGCCATAAAGTAAAATAAAATAAAAAAATAAAATAAAATATTACCACATATTAATGCCATCATTTTTAGGTTGTGAGAGAGGGATGCCGCTCTACAGGTTAAATAGTGGCGTCCCTCTTTCACAGCATAAAAATGATGGCATTAATACATGGTAATACGGCCCCTGTTCCTGTGTTCTGTACACAAAATAATAATAAAAAACTATCATAGTTTTTTATTACTCCAAAGAACCCTATGTAGATTATCTAGAAATATACAACATTTTCTTTTGTCATGGTTGTTGTGAACTTTAGGATAACCTGTATTCAGCATTAGAAAAGTAAAAAGTCAACCATATACTTAAAGAAGTATTATATATTTAAATTAGGAAACATTTTGGTGTAGTTTGTTAAAATATTTTTGTTCTTATTAGTTTTGAACAACCTTTTGCATTAACTCATAAATGGATAATTTATAATAATGGTAGTGAAATTTGTTTGTAATAAATTGAATTAGCAGGCTGAATTAAAAATACAACACCACACAAGTCATTTGGGGCTTAAATTTAAATAGATTTGAATAAAGAAAAAATGAGATTTGTAATACATACACATATAAGCCACTAAGGTAGTAACATGATATAAAATGTAAATATAGGTAAACATTTCCGCCAAAACAGCAATGTTTTGTAAACATAACCTAAAAACTAACAAGTAGAACCTACCTAGGTTGTCGAGGCACTCATTCCGTCGCCTCTCACACTCGCTCTCGTCCATTTCCGAGGAGTCATCAGAGTCAGGTTCATCAGCTTCCTCGGCACTCGAATCTCTATCAGGTCCTCTCGACGACCCATTGGAGCGCTCCGTATCACCCCCAGACATGTCCCCATCCCCATCACTGTCGCCCTCCACTTTCATTGATGGCATTTTAGCCGAAATCTATCAAAATTATGATTATTTTAGAGCTGTTGAAGTAATATTTCTTTCATTTGTTGATTTTCGCTCCCTTTGGAAAGTGAAACGTCAGAGACGTCAGTTAGGTTGTCAACTTGTCAGAATGGAATGTGTCAAGCTCAGTGTCAAGTCAACGTAAAATTGAAAAAAAGTTAAACTGTCAACGTCATATTTTGGGTTGCCATTGTTGTAATGTAGTAAACAACCAAAATTATTTTAGGGTCTATTGGGTAAGAGGCGAGAATCGTGATTTTAGTTTAGCCGTTCATCAAGAGAATGCATTATTTTCTACTAACAACCAGGAAGATTCTTAAAAAAGACTGTAAACAGTGCGATACTACAAATCTAGAATAAGCTCACCTCGCAGTGTAACTCGCCTCACATCGCACACACGACTAAACATCAAAGTTATAAAAACCAGTTTAGACTGACCTCTCATTGTAAACATTTTCCTCAGATTCAAGTCCAGCGTATGCTGGTTTGTATAGCTTGTAGCCGTGCATACATCGTATTCTTTATAGGAAATCCTTGATGCGTACCTATATAAGTGCGCGTAGGTACTACGTTTTGATCCGTTTCGTGGGTCCCTTTACAAAATATATCAATTTACACAAACTGGGAGGAGTTTACTGCCGGCTTCTCTCCGTAAGGCCCTTTTTTGGTACCGTGCAACTATATTTCCACTTTTTCAGAACCCTATTGTGAATGCGTTGTTCCAGTCGATTAACGTGACTTTTCGCCGCCCGGAAAGTCCCGCTAGTGTATACATATAGTTGACTCACTTTTCATAATTTTAATATTTTATTTTCATTTATTCTAACTATTTACACATTAATTTACATTTTAAATATTTTTATTATAAGCATTTAATAAATTAACAGCACCTTGCGCTTTAACTTGGCACGTAACATTGCAGACGCGATTAGGAGTTTTTTATTTTATTTCCAATTGAAAAAAATGGCCCTTGCTGCTACCCTACGTATGCCGCCCGTGGCCATGTCCCCCTCCACCCCCTAACGCTACGCCACAGTTTTGTTGTAATTTAATGTTTAAAATGATTGTGTAGTACCCGTCTGTGTTGATTCGGACATGAGAAATGGGAGAGAAATGGCGCCCATTTTAAATAACATATTTTTCAATACACTTTGAATACATCAACATGTAAAAGACGTATTGCAAATACGAATTTAATTAAATTGCGATTAAGATGAGCGCGAACTTAAAGTAAAGTAAGAGACTGATTATGTGGTAGTTGTCTCATTCTTCTCGTTCTTTTACCAGATGGCAATAAGATACATTACGTTCTACAAATAAAACCAATACTAGTATCTGATATTAAATTTAATAGGTATTCTATTATTTACAATAAATTGTTCACTATTAACATGTTAATTATTTATATCTTTATCATTTCCTCAGTTGTTAATAAATTATATACATGGCTATTTATAAATAAAATAATATCAATACTGTGAAGTTCGACAAATCCACAATCTCATGCTATGAACGCGAAAAATGTTTGGAAAAATTGTTCCTTGATGGTGAAAATTGTAATACCTAAGCCCATTCCAATCATTATTCGTGCTCAAAACAGTTATACAATAACTTAAAAACTCAGAATTATTTTAAAAAAGAACAAAATTATAGTTTTCACGTTTTAGCACCTCCACAGGTTACAACTGATTTATATTTTATTCAAATACGATATAACTTACCAAACTAATGCAATTTTATGATTGATAAAATAACACTATGACACGATGTCTCAAACTCAGTACACATAACAAGAAAATGGTAATGATGAATACCTACAACATACATAATATAAAATAACATATTTAAAAAATTGTGATTACGTTAAATGAATATTAAATCCACAGTTCATCGTGGCCTTATATATTTGGCACTAAATTATTTGGATGCACATGTCTATCTACAAAGATATACAAATATTATTGGAATTAATTATTGATCAGGACTTTTAGAATATTTGTTGACGTACTCGTACTTTTGTTTTTGTTCGTAACCAGATTATACCAATAAATTCTAATTTATGTCTTAAAATTTGTACCTAATGTGTGTGTAAAGTTGTGTACCTTCTGCTAAGTGTTAATGCAACAATGGCAATGCTGCAAATAAGTCTATATAACTTATACAGATTTATTTATAGAAATATCATTGTTGAAATCACTTCATTTCATCGAGTATAATCCTATGTTATTATTGTCTTGTACAATTTTAGTCGATAAAATAATCGTATTTATCCGACATAATGATTATAATAGTAGCTTTACAGCTTCAGCTTGTTAAGAAATGATTAAAATTTCATACCTTCTCACATATAATTATTATCAATTTATTAATATTTTCTGGTTACACTAACGGTATCCAAGTATATTTCAGTACAGCTTATTTTCATGTATATTATACACCCAGGGCCCGTATTATGAAGCGCTAGATTGTGGTATAGTTGCTGATTTTTACCGTTATGGGGCGCTATCTCTTCCTCACATCCGAATATTGATAGCATTACACTTCAAGAAGCGTTCCCTGTCCGCGGATACTCACTCTAATATTATTTTATTTATAGGTAGGTATACTTTTAATGGGTAAATTTGCCAAAAAGAACAATTTACTGGCCGAAAGTATTAATTGAAATAGGTATATTATAAAAAACAGATATGTCGTTGTACAGTAGGTAAATTGATTATACGGATATAAAATATTGCTTTTCTACTCACTATAATAGCAATGTTAATTTTAATTGGTTTTATTGTAACTATTAACGCCCTACCATCGAGTCGTTTCTTTATAGAGAAATCCACAAGAAGACTACAGGAGAAATTTTTCAAAAAATCCTATTTTAAATTACTACGTACCGTATAAATTTGGCAATTTAGGGAATTATTTTATTGTATTATCATCGTATTTATTAAACTATCTATTTTTATTCATTGCAAACTATAAATTCCATTGCATTATTGTTTGTGTAGTATTTAGAAAAATTTAACAATCTTAGTAAAATTTTAACATGCTTAGTTTAATTTAATCGGACTGGCAATACTATTATGATTATTTAAAATCACAAACAATTTACCCTATTTTTATTAAGCAAGGGAAATATGGCCTGTCTTCCTCATTGGATAGTGACCTTTCAAACAAAATTATTGCTAAATGAATGTGTACAATCACTTGGCATATTTATAGTTTTTTATGAAAGCGATTTATTTGGGAACCTAAAATACCATTATGTAAAAAAAATCAAAACAAAGGACTCTTATTGATTTTGATCCCATTGTAGTCTGACAAATCTAATTAACTATTTTCTTTATAGGTAGGTACCGCATTAAAGAATAATTGGCATTATTATTTATTTAAGTTTTTAATATAAATATACGGTTATTCAAACAGGGGAACTATATATTTTTATTGACTCTTAAATACACTCATAATCTTTAATTTCAAAATTTTGGGGCGTGCGCTGCTGAGTCAGTCAGGACAAAATGTTGAAAATATTATTTAATTTTTTTAAATATAAATGTCTAAGCTACCGAAGGATTTAATGACTGACTCTTGGGGTCATTTAATATATAACTATTTTCTAAATATTATTAAAATAAGAAACAAAGATAACACTAACATTACTTCGTTTCTAATTTTAACAAAACAATTACTTACACGTTTAAAATGACATGACATCCAAGAATAAGGCAGTATATTTTGTTAAAATTTAAAAAGAAATTCGCTAATGATTACAAGATAAACTCGCCCTTTTATTAAAATCGCTATATAATTATGCTCAGAACATATTCCTAACATCAGACAGTGATATTATTGCCATATTTTTTAAATGAATACATAATACGGGTTTCATACGAATGGTACGAACTTCGTGGTCTATCGACTTTAATTAATAAATATTACTTAATTTCTCTCTTTTTAACACGCTTTTTGTTTCATAACATCATTTCCACATTCATATTCATAAGTAAATCGCATCTCACTTGTAACACTTAGGTATAATTTGAAATCAATTCATAACACTAAACTAAAGTGATGTTTAAAACGATCAAAATATACTCGTTTTGTAAAATTCGACTCGAAAGTACACTCGAGTTAAACTAACGCAAAAGATCTTGTAGTTTCACTTTCATTTAAATATTCAATTTCAACTAAACAAGATTTTGGGAACACTTTGCTAAATTCTATATTTTCATCTACATCGTTATGATTGGAGAACTTAACTGTCTCGCTACATACCTCTCTATCGCTACCGAGAACTCTCAAAGATTTCGTTTTAAATTTGTTTTTGACGTCACAAACGTTTAAGATGTAGAAGAGC